>JAVALU010001888.1:1102500-1177118 GCA_030770095.1 Gila robusta
GTTTTTGTCATTTTTAATGCTGTTTTTTTTTTTTGTAGTTGTAGATCTACATAAACATTAGAAGTGCTGGATTGGCAACTAGCTGAAATAAAATATGTTTCATTTCATTTCATTTTTGTTTTATATTATTTCAGTTAAGGTTAATTTTTTTTCCAATAATAAACTTTTTCAATGGTTGTAATTTTAGTTAAGTTTAGAGACGTGCTCCAGAAAAAGAGTTAACGGAGAGGCAGAAAGCACACCCTGTTTATTTTCTTTATTTTATAAAAGCACAATGTTTTATTTCGATTGTAAGTGGACACATAAAAAAGTAGACATTCAACAGTTTATTTTTTTATATTTCTTAAGTCTGTATGACCAAAAATAACAGAGTATTTAAGTCTATTTTCCTGCTATGTGAAAAAAATCGGAAAGGTTTCCGACCTCAGAGGGTTAACTATACTAATCCTGATTCTATACAAATATTTACATATACTGTACAGTGAGACACAAAACAAGACCAATTTGTTTGCATTTTTCTAATATAATACAATACTATTAATGACAAATGATATTATCATCATAACAACTTGAGTAATGAATGAAGGTGAATTTCATATATTATTTATTTGTTGTTTTTTTCATAACTTTTCTTTAACTTTTTTTTCTCTTTTTCTCTCTTTAAGTTGTGGTGTAATGTAAAATGTGATGAAATAGCCCAATAAAAAAAAAATCTAAAATAGATAATCTTTACATTTTTAAAAGAATGCCATTGTAGAAAATGGCAGTAACTCTGCACAAATGTATAGAGTGTTTGATAACTGGATTGGTTCCTGCATCCTCCTGATGTGTTTGTGTGTTTATAGACCGGGTCAGTATAGGGCCAGAAAGGGCCATAGAGGTCTACAGGCTGTCTCCTAACAGTCATTCAGCCTCCAGACAGATCCCTCTGGACAGGCTCATCTAACTGACCCCAGAACAGTTTAGAGCAGTGCTGCGGTAAGCGGGATGTCAGTGGGACTGGTCTGAGGTTACTTGGTAACTGTTGTGAGGCAGTGTGGTGTTTGATTTGGCTTCAGGGTCCATTCAGATCTGCTGTGTTAGGGCATAGGGGAGTTCAAACCAGTCAGTGCACAGGACAACAAATCCTGACCTTTGCCCAAATCCTGACCCTTGCCTCCCCAAATGTCACAGTTGAGATGGATTGTCTCTTTGATATTGACTTTCCTGCAAAAGAGAAATGTGCTGAGTTTGCAAGTTTTAGTTTCATATGTAAATTCAAAATACTGCTTCAAAGTGTCAAACAATATTGATATAGATAGAACACACACACACACACACACACTGTCTGCAAATATATATATATATATATATGCAGACAGACAGACTGATTGATCACTTATTACAAGAAAAATTTGTGCTAAGAATGCACCATCCCTGACCCTGATACAAAAGCACAACCATTTTCTGGGCTGGTAACTGAAAGGTAGGATTGATACATGAATCTGGGGATTCATCTGAGGATTCAATCTGGAATCTTGTTTCTATAGTAAGCTTGTTACGTACTCGTACGTATTCAAAGTGTTGCAATATGGAAATGTGGGTAGTTTGTTGTTGTTGTTGTTGTGCATGTGTTTCAGGTGTTCGTTGGATCAATTTACCACCTGTCAATCTTCATGAAGGACGATGACGTTTCGGTTCACCTCATCCAATCACATCTCATCACTTCATTCAAATACCTGTGATCACTTCCATGTCATCAGCTGTTTGCTCACTTTGGCTCACTTGTTTGACTCGCTGTCACTGACATTCTGTGCATCTCTTGTTTGTTCAATCTATTCTCAAATGGTGGTCAAGTGTTCTGTTATTTTACTGTTCGTCCTGGTCAGTTAACACGGAGTGTGTAAGGCTGGGAAGGAGGGAGAAGGTTAGTAGGTCGCGCGACATACACTTTGCACCATTTAGGATGTTTTGAATGTTAGAAACACTAGTTTAGGAGAATGCCCATCTTGTAAGTTTTGTTATATTATAGTTAGCTTAGTTTTGGTTAGAGCGTCTTGACGCCGAAGACTTTTTCTTTTCTACATTTTATGTTTGGTAGTTAGTTTAGTTGAAGTAATCAGCTAGTTTGTTCTGTTTTATTGATTTGTTTGATTTGGCATATCTCGTGCTCACCTTCCCACCTTGGGTTTTTGTTTGTTTGTTTGTTTGTTTTCTTTATTGTTCTCATTTATTGTTTGTATATATTGTAAATATTATTTTCTTCTCTCATTTATCATGGGACTGTGGATTAATAAATCCTTTCGAGCTGAGTTTTGAGATCTTTTTTTTTTTTTCTTGCTCTGTCCTGCACATTGAGGTACACACACGCAATTTTTAAGTGTTATTCCCTTATTCCCTAGTCAACAATATAAAAAGGGCCGTAACAAAGCTGCTTTGGATAACAATATTAAATGACTGATTAGTTAACATTAACACACATTTGTGTTTCCTCGTTTACAGTGAAGCCCTCTAAACCCCGCTGCTGGATGGAGGGCCGGCTTCTGGAGGGCAGCGATGTGAAACTGAGCTGTAAGTCTTCAGACGGATCTGACCCCATTCAGTACAAATGGGAGAGAGTACTGGATAAAGGCAAGAGTGTGGGAAAACTGCCTCCCCTCGCCCTCATCGGTGAGTCAAACACCCAAACATCTCGCAAACCAGCATATCGTACCTTACTCTGGACAGAAAGGGATTTGTACAGTTACTTGCTGCTAACTGTCTCAAATAATAGTCTTGAATGTCTTTCAAAGATCTGATGCCATGAACCTTTGACAAATGCATCGCCTAGTTCTTCCACAGAAGTGCTGATTGTAGCAGATTAAACCTGTGAATGTTGACTCCCAGATTCTGTGTGACAAATAAGCAATAGAATTAGAACAGATTTCAACAGCTCCAGTGATATTAGCCCACAATATGCATTATAGGGTTGTGCGGTATGATGATATACAATGTGAAATGTGTAAAACGGAAGAGATTTGGCTATAGCATACCTATATATTTATTGGTCACCGTGATTTTGCCAAGTAAGACATGTTCCTGGATCAACATATTTTGTTGATCCTGGAACAACATTCCTGTCCCAAAATGTAGTCCTTACCCTATCCCTACCCCTAAACCTAACCCTACCCATAACTTTTCCCTAAAATCAGAGGGAAATGATAGGTGAATAACACTGATGTTGAAGCACCTCACCCTGGTTCTAAGCCTAAACTTGACATAAACTGTAAACTTGTCCCTCAAATCTGATTGGTTGATCTGAAAGTTGTTCCAGGATCAACAAAGATGTTGATCCAGGAACATGTGGTACTTGGTGAAATCACGTTCACCATATTTATAACACAAACAGAAGACTATAGCCTACACTGCAAATTGAATTAAACTGATTTGCAGTCATACACGCTTCAAAATAGATTTACTTGTGTTCAAAAGTAAAAAAAAAAAAGTACTTATTGCTATGATTTTTGATAAAGTCTCTTATTCTAAATATACCTCTTATGCTAAACGTAGTCAGACTACATTACAAAATACAGCAAACAATGTTTGACAGCCTTTGGCTGTTGTTAGAATTCGATCTCATTGAGTTCTGCTAGGGAAAACAAAACAACTTAGCGAAAGTGCAAGAACTACACAAATTCGAGTATAATATGGCTTTGCAGACGGGACAGAATAATGCACTTTTTCAGAACAGTTTCTCCTGCTGACACCAGATCATCAGAGCCCCATATTGTTTTACAATCTATTTAGCCGTATGCAGTCAGTGCTGCAGGAGAGATGAACCGTGCCGTCGCCCGAGCTCAACAATGAACCACCCTCATCAATGACCACCTGCTCACTCTAATAAGCTTTCCTTGGCCGATAAACATTCCCCCACCCCTGAATTCACTGCAGATAGTGGATCAGGAGAGGGATGATGGGACAGGAATGGGGGGATGACAGAGGAGCCATTGCATCCTGGATGTGTAAATGATCCAGGCGACTCAAATCACTCTGGCTGACAAACGCTCCTCGGTTGAAGATGCAAACGCGGTTCTCGGGTCTCAAGACACGAGCGCTTCCTCACAGACTACAGGGAAACATTTACCGTTCATCTCATCTACTGGAGCTCCAGCAGAACCATGAATCACCCTGACACACACAAACACTAATCCATTCACATAAACGCACACACTTTACTGGTTTTGCTCTCACTTCCTTCTCTGATTAAAACACTCTGTTTGATTGAAGCCTGTAAAGTAGTGTAGTAAAGGAAGTCGTAAAAGACGGGTAACACTGCTAGCACTGTTGTGTAGGTTCAGGATGAGTCTGGAACTGGAGAGTTGCTCATACCATAATCCTGCTTCATCAGCATTGTGTCCTTGAGCATTGCACATAACACAATACACAGGAAAACGTGCAAAATATGACAAAAACACCAATATCTAATTCTATTTGGGAAGTTGGGAAGACTGGTGGCAATTGTATCCCTTTAAAGTCACGATGTAACAGAAGTAGCGGCAGATTGTTTCTTTTGTATAGTGAGGTTCATCTGAATGAAATGGATTTTAAAAGAAAATAATGTAGGGTGTGGACTTGAGCATCAGTTGTAGATTTAAGAGGTTTAAGAGTACTAAATGATTGGAGAAGTCCAGCATAAGAATTTTTCACTGAAAGATTTTGATGAAAAATTACAAGGTCAAAAAAAAAAAAAATCAAACATATGCATGGATGAATCATTCACTATATTTTTTCTTGAATAACATTTTCTTTTATTGATCTAAACTTTCAATGTATCTGTTATACTGTATGTGGCAAAAATAAATGTTACAATTAATAGACTTATAATAAAAAATATGATAATACTGAATTTAATACAAGAAGTCTGTAACAATGTTGCATTTTTGTCTTAGTGGACATAGTGTACAACATTATAATTATGTACAGTAAAATCAAGTAATAAAGTTAAATAATTCAGTCTTACAGTTTTTTGTGTTTTTTTTACTTGTGTTAAAGATAAAATACGAAATAGTGTCTAAATAGACATTTTTTAACCTTTAATCATATTACATTATATTAATTATATTATATTATATTCAAAATGTTCACATTCCTTTTCTAAACAGAGAGAGGACATTATTTGCTGTTCATGTACTGAATAATTGTCATATATTCTGGCTGTGTAACTGAAGAAATTTACAATGTACAATTGCCAACACATCTACCTAATTATCTGATAGACTGTAGTTGTACCTCAGCTTATATATGCACAAATATATAAGTATGTTTTCCTGTTTTCAGATCTGAAGAACCCAGAGATCGTGACCTTGAGGAACTTGACGCAGGACAGCTCCGGGGTCTACAAGTGCACCGCCAGCAACGATGTAGGAGAGGAGAACTGTATCATCGAGGTCACAATGCAATGTGAGTTCTGCTCTGAGATCAGCCCGTGCCCTGGGTGTAATCAGTGTGGATGTTATGATACTCTGATCTCGGATCAGTCGGTGATGGCGCTTTTAGCTGGAGCTACAGTACAGCCTCAGTGTGATGGATGGAGGCTGTTTCCACACTGCAGAGAGCTTGTATTTGTTTATTATGGGCATCATGGTTATGACACCATTGTTTTTATTGTTTTGATTCATGTAGGTTAAATCAGTGTTTTCCAATTTTTTTTTTGCCACGGCACAATTTTGATAAGTAAAAAATTCCACGGCACACCACTATATAAAAATATAACGAAATTTCACAAACATGCAATGCATCAAATGCCATATAAATCTAGATATTAGGCTATATTAAAATTAGTACTCACTTTTAAAGGGAAAGCTTAATTAAGCCTTAATTCATTAATTAAGCTTAAAATTAAGCCACAAACTTGTTTCTGATGCTGGGATCTTTCTGAAGTCTGTACAAAGACGCAAACAAGCTGTTTAAACTGGATGTGTCAAAGCAATCGTTCTTTCACTCTTTCATTTTCTCCTGTTGTCGACAGACTCAAGTGTGTGGATATGTCAGAAACTGAACGTGCATCTGTATACTGTATCCAGTGTAGACACAGTGATTATAATGGGTTACATTAGCTTTTGACGCAACACACATCCAGTGTAGACAGCGAATGCACGCACGCACGCACACACACATTGTGTTTTATTGTTTTATGGGGAGTTTCCATAGACAGTGATATTTATCTGTATATTCTCTCCCCTTACACTAACCCTGCCCCTAATCCTGCCTATCAAAGAAAACTTTCTGCATTTTCACATTTTCAAAAAACATCACTTAGTATAATTTATAAGCTGTTTTCCTCATGGGGACCAAAAAATGTCCCCACAAGGACAAGGATTTTGGATAATACCACCTGCAGGACCACACACACACACAGTCATATGTTTGTTTCAATGTATTAGTAAAAGGCATTGGATATGCTTCCGTTGATTTTATCAGATAATGATATTTTCTATCACCTAACCCATCCCCTACCCCTAAACCTACCCATATCAAACATGTGCAAAACACTAGATTTTAATTAAAAAGACATGTTTTGGCCAATTTATAAGCCTCTTTTATTAATGAGGATCAGTGAAAAGTCCTCACTAGTCGGTTGTCATAATATTTCACTATGTAAGTAAGGGCATTTGGCCCTCACAAGTATAGCAAAACCTGTCCTCTCTCTCTCTCTCTCTCTCTCTCTCTCTCTCTCCCTCTCCCTCTCCCTCTCCCTCTCTCTCTCTCTCTTTTACAGAGCACTGGGAACTACAGAAAGCCAGAGTGTGGCCATTTGTCATTGGTCTTGCTCAAATAGCCATCCTTCTGTGTTTGTGTGTAATGGTTTTGGAAGAAGCAGAAGAATTTAATGTTCACCAGAGGAGAAGATGGAGAGAGTTATATAAACTCTTGACAACTGTCCTGCTCTTAGGCCTTGTGCAAGTCTTTCAAAACACAGGAAATAATATGTGAAAGAGTCGTTTTAAAGTTATGGCTGGCAAAGTTTAATTTGGGTCTGGCTTATTCAGTTTTACTCGCAAGATATCTCATGAGAACACTAATAAAGTGGAATATGGGCTCCCCTGCTAATATAATGTTTAAACAATGAACAAATAAAAAGCTCTTTGTCAAACAAAAAATTTGTGGTGCACTTAGTGTTTATTTATGTGGTGCTGGCCAATATGGCAGTCACCTTAGACTGAAATACTGAGATAAAGGTACTAATATTTGTCTGGTCAATGTCACAACGGTTGTTGCAGCAGGATCTATGTGCAGCAGTCTTTTATTAATCCCAAATTCAAAAATAACACAAAAACTCAGGATTTCCATAAATGTCAGATACCAAAAAGCAGGAGCGGAACAGCCAACAAATCATCAAATACATCAAATAAACACTAGGGACTAAATAGTTAACAAGACACAGGTGAGACACATGAGGGCAAATCAAAAGTTATGGCAACAGAAGGGCATGAACAAAAAAACTAACTCAAAGGCTGGGTCCGAAATCACCCCCTATATTCCCAACATTACTCCACTAATATAGTTCACTTGAGGGAGTGAAAGAAAACGAGTGAGTGAATTCGGACACTGAATGCGCCTGAAAGGCTGCCGCTTTTGCATAGTTTGTATTTGCTGTTTAATAATTATTTGAAACTTGGCAAACTGGCAGCTCCAATACTGATGAAAAGATTTATCTTGAACTCTGTTGTGGAAACTAGAATGTATAAACTTTTTAATTAAATAACTTGATAATCAATTAAAATGGAATTTATACCTGTACGATATTACACTGTAGCCATCTTGGACCAGCGGTTTGGAAAATGGATGGATGGATGATTCAGCTGTAGGCGCCCTCTTCTGGTCTGACATGGGAATTAATTTGGTGCGTGACTCTCACAGTGCATTATGGGTATTCTCTAGACTTTGAGCGTGCATCTGTTGTGCAATTGGTATTGTGGTGCATTGTGGGATTCAATGAGTGCACTAGATAACGTCTACTATGGTTTCGGCACCACTACAAGCTGCCCCCTCAAATAGTGCCCTATTTAAGTGTATAGGGGTGATTTTGGACACTGAAGTCCAACTGAAGCAAAAAAACACAAACAGAGACCAGAGGTGACTGTCATGTTATCTCAGTTTGGCTGCCCCCATGAGGCGACCTGCTTTATATTTAAAAAAAAAAATAATAATAATAATAATAATAACACTTTACAATTGGGTCCCATTAACTAACAATGAGCTATACATTTGTTACATTATTTATTAATTTGTATTAACATTAGTTAAAAATACAACTGTTCACTGTTCGTTATCTCATCTCAGATATAACTTTTGATTTTATTAATGCATTAGTAAATGTTGAAAGCTTTATAAATACTTTAGAATATGTTTTCATTGTTAGTTAATGTTAACCTATGTTAAAAATTGGAACCGTATTGTAAAGTTTTACCTAAAATGCTCTTATTAGATTATTAATATGACTGTGGGTTTTAATGAGGGAAAACGTCTCAGGTTACGTATGTAACCATGGTTCCCTGAGAGGGAACGAGACGCTGCGTCAAGCGCTGCGGGAACGCTCCTGCGTGAATGCGTCATGAAGCACTCGTGAAATCAGTCCAATGGCGTGACGAGACGTCATAGGCGGGTGACGTCATTGACCAGGAAACTATAAAGCACCCCTGAACCAAACCATGTCAGCTTCTGATAGGTCGAACAAGTTGGTCACAGGCATGCCAGGAGTATGGCAAAGCGACGCAGCGTCTCGTTCCCTCTCAGGGAACCATGGTTACATACGTAACCTGAGACGTTCCCTTTCAAGGGAACTCGCGCTGCGTCAAGCGCTGCGGGAACTGAATACCCACGTCGCCATAATCCTCAGGTGCCTGTATATGTGAAATCGTGTGCACATCATGCTAGAAACACCCGAGAACCCGGAGTAGAAGCCACATCCAGGTTATAAAATCTTACAAAGGTGTGCGGAGAGGACCACCCTGCCGCATCACATACCTCCTGAAGTGAAACCCCTGACAACAGGGCCATAGAAGCAGCCATACTCCTAGTCGAGTGGGCTCGGACCTTTAATGGTGAAGGATGACCGGCCGCCTCGTATGCAAGTGAGATAGCCTCGACTATCCATTTACTTAAAGTCTGCTTAGATGCGGGCTTCCCTTTACTCGGGGACCCAAAACATACAAACAGCTGATCAGACTTGCGCCACAGGGCAGCTCTGTGGACATAGGCATCCAAAGCCCTAACTGGGCAAAGTAAATTTAGTTTCTCCTGGTCCTGATCTTGGAACGGAGGAGGAGAGAAGGCCTGCAACATTATTGGACCTGCCACATTAGTGGGGACCTTAGGCACATATCCTTCCTTTGGAAACAGGAATGCTTTCACCATACCTGGCGCAAACTCAAGACATGAGGGAGCAACTGACAAAGCTTGTAGATCCCCGATTCTTTTCAGAGAAGAGATAGATAGCAGGAACAGAGTTTTTAATGTGAGAAACTTCTCTGGCACCTCTTCAATGGGCTCAAAGGGGGCCAGGGCTAGGCCTTCTAACACAATGGCCAAATCCCAGGTTGGCACCCTCGAGCGTGCCGCAGGCCTTAGCCTCAGAGTACCGCGAAGGAAGCGAACTACCCATGGGTGTCTCCCCACTGATGCCCCATCTAGAGGAACGTGATAGGCAGATATAGCTGCCACGTACACTCTTAAGGTGGAGGGGGACAACCCCGAAGAGAATTTTTCCTGAAGAAAATCTAGAACTGAACCAACTGGGCAGTCAACTGGATTCACAGACTGGCTCGTACACCAGGCAACGAAAATTCTCCATTTTAGGGCATAAAGCCTCCTCGTAGAAGGAGCTCTGGAGTGCAACATGGTCTCCACTACCTCAGTAGAAAGACCTGACTTTATGAACTAAACCCCCTCAGAGGCCAGGCCCACAGTTTCCATAGCTCCGGGCGTGGGTGAAACACTGACCCCGCCGCCTGGGAGAGAAGGTCCCTCCTGACCGGAATTTCCCATGGAGGGCCCTCGAGGAGAGACACAATGTCTGACAGCCATACTCGACCCGGCCAGAACGGGGCTATCAATAAGAGCCGAACCCCGTCCCGGCGTACTCTCTCCAGAACTCCCGGTAGCAATGCCAGAGGGGGAAAGGCATAGAGACGTAGCCTCGGCCACGTCTGTACCATGGCATCCAACCCCAAGGGGGCTGGGTGTGTTAGGGAATAATATAGGGGACAGTGCGTTGTCTCTCGAGACGCAAACAGATCCACCTGAGCTTGCCCGAATCGGCTCCAAAGGAGCTCCACCACCTCGGGGTGGAGTCTCCATTCCCCCGGCACCACTCCCTGTCTCGACAGAGAGTCTGCCGCCTTGTTCATGCACCCGGGGATATAAAGTGCTCGAACTGATAACAACTTTCCCTGGGCCCAAGTCAGAATTAGATGTGCCAACCTCCAAAGTCGGCGAGATCGTAAACCCCCTTGGCGATTTATGTAGGAGACCACCGCTGTGTTGTCCGTACGAACCAACACATGGTGGCCCCTGAGGTCTGGGAGAAAGTGTCTGAGTGCCAGAAACACGGCCATCATCTCCAGCTGGTTTATGTGCCAGGAAAGCTGATGGTCGCTCCACAGACCCCGAGCCGAGCGACCATTCATGGTCGCCCCCCAACCGGTGAGGGAAGCATCCGTCGTTAGCGTAGAGCGACGACAAGGGCTCCCAGCACCGGCCCTTGGGACAGGAACCAAGGATCTTTCCACATCACCAGAGCACGTAGGCATCGCCGCGTGACTTTGATCATGCGAAATGGATTTCCCCTCGGGGAGAATCCCTTGGTTTTTAGCCACCACTGCAGGGGTCTCATGTACAGCAGGCCAAAAGGAATCACGTTGGACGCTGCTGCCATCAAACCCAAAAGTCTCTGGAACTGTAATACAGTGAGTGACTGGCCTAGCCTTACCCTGCGCACAGCCTCCAGGATCGAATTTATCCTGGCGGGCGTCAAACGGGCTCTCATGGTGTTTGTGTCCCACATTACGCCCAGAAAGGTGGTATTTTGTTGTGGAGTCAGCACGCTTTTCTTTGCGTTTAGCCTCAGCCCCAACATCTTCATATGAGCTAGCACAGCATCTCGAGACTGAGCTACCTGATGTTCCGACTGCGCCAGGATGAGCCAGTGTCTATATAGTTTAACACGCGGATGCCCTGAAGTCTCAGGGGAGCCAGAGCTGCATCCACGCATTTTGTGAACGTGCGGGGTGAAAGTGCTAGGCCGAACGGAAGAACCCGGTACTGGTACGCTTCGCCCCTGAAAGCGAACCTGAGGAACTTCCTGTGTTGCGGAAGGATGGAGACGTGAAAGTATGCGTCTTTTAGGTCTATTGTGACACACCAGTCCTCGATCTGATCTGACCCGATCTTTTACGTGAGCATTTTGAGTTTTAATTTTTTGACTGCTCGATTTAGTTGGCGCAGATCTAGAATGGGCCGTAGCCCCCCATCCTTCTTTGGAACTATGAAGTACGGGCTGTAAAACCCCGACTCTCTGCTGTGGGGAGGAACCCTTTCTATAGCCTCTTTTTGCAGAAGTGTCTGTACTTCTCCTTCCATAACCAGAGCCTGCTCGGAATTTACCACCGTGTGTACTACCCTGTTGAACCTGGGCGGGCATGACCTGAACTGAATTCTGTACCCTTTTTCCACTGTACGCAGGACCCAATCTGAGACATTTGGCAGAAGTCTCCACGCTGCCAGAAAATCTACTAAGGGAACCAGCCTCTCGAGGCTGGTCTCTGGTGTTATTTGAGCGGCCAGCTCGGTGACCTGAAACGGCGCACCTGCAGGAAGCAACCGAACTGACCCTCTTCGAGCCCTCCTCGGAGGGTGCGAGCTTCCCCACGCCGCTACGTTTCCGGGCGGACATGACGATGTGAACTCGCTGAGGACCGCTGCGCCCTGAAACACCGGAGGTGGCAGGGTTGGCAAAACGGCCCCCTGATGGCACCGAGAGGAGACGGGTGCCTCGGCACCCCGATTCCCCTCGGAGGGGACTGCCATCAAAGAAATCCCGACGCCCCTCGTCAGGACCTCTTTGCCTGGGCCTTCCTAGAGACAATAACAGTCCTCAGATCTGCTCTACCTCGGGAAGATCTCGGCTGAGCGCGCTGCCCCGACCCCCATTCTCTCTGAGGGGGAGCACGAGCAGACACGCTCACCTTTTGCTGGGCTCTATGAGAGGAGGACGTACTCGACTGGGGCTGCTCCCGCCCAGCAGCCCCAGAGACATAGACTTTTCGGGGGAGAAATTTCTGAAATGCAGCCGCCTGCTTTTTCGCTTCTTGGAATCTTTCGACGACCGAGTTTACTGAGTCGCCAAAAAGACCAGCAGGGGAGACAGGGGCGTCTAGCAAGAATTTTTTATCTCTTTCTTTTATTTCAGATAAATTTAACCAGAGATGTCTCTCCGTAGCCACCAGCGCTGCCATAGAGCGGCCGATAGATTTTGCCGCTTCTCTGGTGGCCCGAAGAGACAGATCAGCTGCCTTCCTAATCTCCGCTATTGTTTCTCTCCCCACCTCTTCACATTCATCATCTATATCTTTTAGCAGGTCAGCCTGATATGCTTGTAGGACCGCCATAGTATGTAAACTGGCGGCCGCTTGACCTGCTGCCGAGTACGCCCTACCCACTAAAACCGATGTCGTCCTAACTGGCTTAGTGGGCAGCTGCGGGGCTTTCAGCGACGATGCACACTCAGGGGAGAGATAGCCCGCAAGCGTCTCTTCCACCTGAGGCATAGCCGCATAACCACGTTCTTTTAACCCTACAATATTAGAATATTCAGATGTCGCTAGGTTAAACACTCTAAAAGATGCTGGTCTAGTCCATGATTTCGACACCTCAGTGTGGAGATCAGGAAAGAATGGTAAGCCCCGCTTTGGAGGTTGCGATCTAGTCGGCAAAAATCTTTCATCTAACTTGCTAGTTGACTGATATGATTCCTGCTCACCGGCTGGCCAGTCTAGATTTAATCTAGCAACAGCGCGAGTGACAACCTCTAAAAGCTCCTCTTGTGTGTGTGTAGTTGTGTGTGATAGTGCAACTTCTTCATTTTCTAAACTCACAACATCCAGTTCCTCGGAACTGGAATGCTGCTGCACTTGCGCTCCAGCGCGAGCAGAAGAAACCGCAGCGCGTGCTTCTGACTCGCAAACTGAAGCGTCGGATCCAACGGGTAATGGAAGAGATAGGGGATCACCCGTCTCTAACCCCGCCGTCAGATCCATCTGCGAGCCCCAGGACATGCGTCTCCGCTGTGCCTCGGCAGCAGCGGGACCCGAGCCCTGAGGCACGCGAGCCGAAGCGCCCTCCTCGAAGAGCGCTCGGCGGGACCGGAGAATTCTCATGGGCAGCCTCTCACAATGCTCGCAGCCAGCCCCCTCGAGGGCTGACTGGGCATGCTCCAGTCCCAAACACCACACACAAAGCTCGTGTGTATCCCCACCCGTGATAAAACGAGGGCAGGGAGTGACACACTGCTTAAATTGCTGCTTATCCATTTTTATATATATAGTAGAGACAAACACACACCAAATAGACAGAACGATTTCAACATAGAGCGCTTGTGAAGACACAGAAGCTGACATGGTTTGGTTCAGGGGTGCTTTATAGTTTCCTGGTCAATGACGTCACCCGCCTATGACGTCTCGTCACGCCATTGGACTGATTTCACGAGTGCTTCATGACGCATTCACGCAGGAGCGTTCCCGCAGCGCTTGACGCAGCGCGAGTTCCCTTGAAAGGGAAATGACTTTATGCACCGTTAAGTGCTGATAACTTATGTAATCTTCTTGGTTAATTGCAATATTTGTTTGTACAGCATTGCATGTCAAACAGATATTATTTGTTCCTTACTTTCAGATACAGATTTTGAAAGCCAAGATGGTATACAAAAAATGTATATCCATGTGCAATGGTGTAACAATGTAAATGTAATATGTTATAAAATGTAAAATGGCTTGTAGACATTCAGCTGAAATTAGGTTTAGAATATAATGATTGCTCATTTTATGTTGTAGCAAATCATTTTATTATTGATGTACATGTTGAGGGCTGTATGGATTTATTTATTTTTTTTCATTTTATTATAAATGTAAAATTTATTATAAATTTAAGTCATTTTACCACAGTTTAGAAGTCGAATGATTCTCTGCTTTGCATCATGCCTATAAACACCCCTTTACCAAGGTATTATTTATGTATATGTAAATGTAACATATTTGAAAAACTAATTCTGCTAATTTGAAACATTTTCACTGGTGTCCTCAGGCTTTTGCACCCTACTCTAAATAATTTTTGAATTCTTGTCATCATATGAATGAGGCAAATGCAATATGATGTAATGACGTGTGACAATATGACAAAAATGTCCTTCTGTGTGTTTAGATGTGCGAGGCATTGGTGTGGTGGCTGGCGCTGTGGTTGGCGTTTCATTCGGCGTTCTGCTCCTCATTCTCATCATCTGGCTGGTCTTCCGCAAGAAGGAGAAGAAGAAATATGAGGAGGAGGAGACACCTAATGAGATCAGGTGAGATCTCAGTATTGACTGTGTTTTTATAGTTCCACTTTCACTCTTAGTATTACCTATTTGAGTATGTTTAGGATGGAACATACACTTCATATTGTCTTCAGTTCAATCTTTATAATACATCAGACAGTTGTTACTGTATTTAGGCCTATAGTGACAGAACTTTACTCTTTCTGCTCACATGAATAATGCATCCACAAAGCATAGCTGTATCTCTGAATTATGCACACACAAACAAACATAAGCTCTACATGGGGACCGTTCTTGTGCACATTCACTGTCATGATCTCTCGCTATGTTCAGTTTTGGAGTAGTATGCCAGTTTAGCAAGTTTAGCACATTTACCCCTGATTTCACTGACAAGGCTTAAAGGTGCATCGTATAATATTTAGGAGGATCTGTAGACAGAAATGCAATATAATATACATAACTATGTTTTCAATGGTGTATGAAGACCTTACATAATGAACCGTTGTTTTTATTACTTTAGAATGAGCCATTTCTATCTACATACACTGCGGGTTCCCTTACATTGAAATACCAATTTTGCACCACCATGTTTCTACAGTGGCCCTAAACGGACAAACTACTACTTCGTCACTATGTTGTTCTTCGTGCAAAGAAGCTAGCTAAAGTCAGCGAATAAAACACTAGCACAACGATGAACAAGTAACAATAATATTCGCAATAACATATCGTTTTACTGAATAATAAAGTAAACATAATTTCTTAATTTATCTTTGAAAAGAAACCTCATTGCTTAACTGGCTACTCTCTGCTGTCTCAGACGAGGACATCTTTTCCTGTCGGCCACCGTACCTTCTGTTGGCCACTATATGCCGCTAAAAATCACACACTGCATATTTAAACTAGTCCCAGACTAAAATGCATGTTTGAGCTGTTTTACCTGAAAGAAACTTGCATTGACATACAGTATCTTAAAAAATGTCACTGCCATTTCTTTGTCTCAAGACCCACACCAGATTTTTTTAAGCTACGTTTATAAAAGCTACTTAAATGTCCTAATTGAACTAAGGCCTAATCCAGTCTTAATCTAAGCCCTGTCTGTGAAACCAGGCCTAAGTTTTGTAATACTGGATAAGTTACCTTGTAGTAAGGAAGTTCCCTGCAAACATTAATTGCTGATGTCTGTGACCTGCCAGGATTGTCATGATACCAAATGTATCTAGTTGATTCAATACAAATGAAATGTCTTTTATCAATTCCATTATTAAAAAAACGAATAACTAATATGTTATTGATATCTCTACTTTATTTAAAAATATGATATAATAAATAGAGTAAATAGTGCTTGAAGCTTTTCTGTCTATCAGGATAGTAAATATTCAAAAATGTTAAATAAAATGTAAATGTAAAACACTAATAATGATCCTATATAAAGACCAGCTTTTATTTATTTGTTTATTTGTTTGTTTATTTGTTTATTAATATATTATTTTTATAATTATTTTACATTTATTCATAATTATTTAAAATGTATTTAAAATGGCAGCACATTTAGGCACAGCTGCTGCTCCAGGTTCAGACTACAAGCTTTATTTTTTTGTTTTCTATTTTAATATTGACTTCTCTAACAATGTCTATTTTTTCATTACTTTTGTAGAGAGGATGCAGAAGCTCCAAAAGCCAAGCTGGTGAAGCCCAACTCCCTGTCCTCGTCCCGCTCTGGCAGCTCCCGCTCCGGTGCTTCCTCTACACAGTCCATGGTGCACAACAGCGCACTCCGAAGCCAGCGTCCTCGGCCACCCGCTGTCGCCGCTCTCAAGGAGAACGGACAGCCCCACGGCTTCCCCCAGTCTCCCCCGGCCTACACGCAGGTCGTGCCCAAAACCCCAGAACCCCCTGCCACCCCAAAGTTCAGACCCCCAAATCCTCCGGTGGGTATGGCGATCCCGGCGGGAGTCATGGTCCCTGCTCAAAGCAAGGCCTTTCAGACAGTGTAGAGAGTAGAGGAAACGCAGCCTGGTGCCGGCCTCTGTACAAGACACCCACAGTGACTCTTCCAAAAGTTGCAACTACGATTGGAAAAAAACCTATAAAATAAAACCATAATTAAAGGATGTACGTAAAAATAAACTCAATCATATATCACAAATCTAAAAAAGTTGAATGCATATTTACAAGGGAAAATACAAAGTGCTTGCCCCCTACTGAAGTATTAAAAGAAAACAAGACAGGAACTGAAGAACAAGAATTTTTTATTCTCATTCTTTGGTTCTCTCTGCTTCTTTTGATCTCATGGTGCAGTCTGACCCTTTTTTCACTTTATTTGTTTCCCTTTTTGAACTCTTGAAGGCAGTGGGGTGGAAAGATTTCCCCAAGTGCAGTTTATTTATTTATTGAATCAGAGAGGTCAAAGGACCAAGGGCAGGCTAGGATGATGAAACACGATGGGGAGGGGAAGGTCCAGCGAACATACGGAGATATAGCCCCTATGAAGAGAAATGGAGGATATTACCCGAGAACCTGTTGTTCCTGTTGATAGTGATGGGGGCGGCTCTGGGAATACGAACTGTCCATCTCATTTGCAAAGTTCTCATTCTTTTTCTTTCCAGAATGCAATGCACACATTGACTGTGGCCCAGACTTCAAAATCAAAGGCAATTGTATTAATACCTTAACAATCTACTAACAAGAAGAAAACTTGAAGTGATTGGAAAACACGACCCCTCGATGTAAATTCCAGTGGATGACAGCATGTCATTGATGTAGTGGCATAGAGAGACTTCAGTGGTTCAGTTAATGCAGAACACACTCTGGGGTCAATTCCCTAAATGTGTGCGCTATACCTTAATGTGCTATATTTCACAAAAACCACACGCTGTCCAGTTTAACTGTATTTAAATAGGCGTTCTCATTCATTTTTTTTTTGCCAAAAACAAAAGGAAATTAGGCTGATTATTGTACCTTTTCACCTAAAATCTATGCTACTGTGTTTGTCTGCCACAAAGTTTTGCTATTACTGCCTACAGCAAGTAGATTTGTCTAAGCAAATTTTCTTGCAAATGACATCAAATGATGATTAAATGACGGAAAAGAGCATTTTATCCCAAAGTGTCATGCAGTCGAGCGTACTTTAATCACCATTTCAGGTGCCTAGAGTTGCTGTATGTACATTGCTAGTTAGGTACGCCAGATTGCAGTAGTCTGCTGTATCCTTCACAACCTACCATTCAGAACTGATCTGCGCAATTACAGCGTGCAAATTGTTGCAACTATTATGTGATTTGCATAACTTGATTAGTGAATTGGTTGTTAAAACAACGTGGGTGCAATTGATTCTGTGTGTCAACCAGGTGTACGTGATTTCACCAAGTAGAACATGTTCCTGGATCAACATCCTTGTTGATGCTGGAACAACATTCCAATCAGCCAATCAGATTTGGGGGAAGTTTACAGTTTATGTCAAGTTTAGGCTGACAACAAGGTTTAGGGGCTTCAACACCATTCTTATCCCTAAAATCAGAGGGAAATGATAGGTGAACAAGTTATGGGTAGGGTTAGGGTTAGGTTAAGGGGTAGGGTTAGGATTATGTTTTTGGACAGGAATGTTGTCCCAGGATCAACAAAAATGATAATCCAGCAACACGTCTTACTTGGCAAAATCATGATGTTGATCCTGGACCAACATTCCAATCAATCAGCTTTGAGGAACAATTTTATAGTTTGTCAACCATGGCTTACAACCATGGTTAGGTGGTTCTACATCGGTGTTATTCACCTATCATTTCTCTTTGATTTTAGAGATAAGTTATGGGTAGGGTCTGGTTGAGGGGTAGAGATATGGTTAGGACAAAAATTTTGGACAGGATTGTTGTTCCAGGATTATTGTTAGGGTTAGATTAGGTTCCTGTTGATCCAGGAACATGTCTTACTTGGCAAAATCATGGTGACTATGTCAACTACACTGCACTGTTACACACTGATATGAATTGTTGCATCTGTGTATATACATGGAGTATACGTACTTGACAGAAAGTCTGCAGTCTGGTTTCAGATGTCATCCTCACCGCTTCAAGGACACTTTCAGTTTGTATTACATACCGACCGCTGTATATTCGACACAGCTGTATTTCCAATGATACTGAAACCAAAACCTGTCACGAATACTATGAATGTGTATAAATCAAAGATAGTTTTGGTTTTTATTTATTTTTTTCCTTCTTTTCTAGAATACCCAGTGGTACTATATAATAGCATATGAGGCACAAGTAACTTTTTACTATAATCTCACAGTACTGTGGACTTCAAGTAAATGAAAGGGAATGCCATAACAGGGAGTTATGTACAGAGTGTGTGTGAAATTTGTGCGTGTGATGGTGTGTGCGCATTTGCGGTACTCTCCTTCTAGTTAGTGTATGCACCACGGTACCGTCCGAGGAATCTCCCCGGACCCTCTAACAACAGGCTGTCTCGAGATGGCTGCCTTTTTGTGCCTGCCGTCCTTGCTTTTTGTGCCAGGCTTCCTCCGCCGAGCGCTGTCAAACCCCTCTCCATTAGCGGTGTTGTCTAAGCCCCTGGGAAGACCTTGCTTGGTGCATTTGTGAAATTTTAAATGGACAAGTTGCCTGTTTTGTGTGCCTTCACAGAGAATTCTTCCCCTGAGATTGCTTTTGTCCTTCGCAATGTACCAGACAAAAAAAGGAAGCCATCTGTAAAACGGCTCCAGTCAGTGGAGGAAGAGTATTCTGACACAAAGAGGCAGTCCAAACGCAGCCACACGAATAATGTACACTCTGTTGTCATGATGCTGTTTTATATTGTACATACAGATAAATATACGCACACAATATTCTTTAAGTTATCGGTTGAAGATTGGGGTTATAGGTCATTATAAAGATGTAGATGAGGTATTATGCATTTTCAGAGAGTAATAATTGGTCATTGTAGCCCCTGACCCGCTAAGCTCCCTTTAATAAGTAAAATCATTTCCTTCTTAATGGCTACTTGTATATCTGCCATTGATGGACTTTCAAGAATATATCTAAGACAGGTAAAGCCATAAGACGTGAGCGAGCATACAACACAATTACCCAACACTCCGTCCTCATATGCCATTGTCAATGTTCTTTGGCCACTTTCATTTTCACAAGTGTATGTGCCAAGCAGAATAACCTTCGTCATGCTTATTGGGTTGCAGTTGCATTTGAGTCTGTAATGTATCCGAGTCCTGCTTATGCCAATTCACCGCCTTCCTGTTACCTTCGCCAAACAGTTGTGTTTGATACACACCTAAACACTTCTTCCCAAGTGTACACAGTCTAACACGACCTCATAAATAGAGATGCACTCGAGACGTGCTCTCCAGAGCCACATTCTCCACAAGGCAGTGTAGGCGGTGTTGTTGGATGAACTGTTGTCAGTAAGTGTGATGGATGGGCTGTCATGCAGTGTGAGGAGTGAATGATGGGAATTGGAAGGAAAACACATGCAGAGTTCTGTGGGTCCAAACTAGGGGTGGGCGATACTGCAAAATTTGGTATTGATCCGATACCAAGTAAATACAGGGCCAGTATCGCCGATATCGATACCGATACCAATACTTTTTCATTTTAAAAGCATGCACTTGAACTTACATGTACTTTCTAGAGCAGTGTGTCATGATTTATGATCATTAATATGCTAAATCTGAATACATTTTCATGACCACTAAAATATTTTGTGATTTGTGCTCTCAACTCGCCTGTAATTAGTCAGTGACTTTTACCAAACTACCCTAATTATAGTAAATGCACTATTGTACACTAGCCTACAGTTCAAAATGTTGTGGTCTGTAAGATTTTTAATTCTCTTCTGCATTTATTTGGTCAAAAATACAGTAAAACTTTATCATAGGCTATCTGTTTTCTATGTCATAGTAAACTGTAATTTATTCCTGTGATCAAAGCTGAATTTTCAGCATCATTACTCCAGTCTTCATGATCCTTCAGAAATTATTTTAATATGCTGATTTGCTGCTCAAGAAAGATTTATTATTATTATCAATTTTGAAAACAGTTTCATATTTTTTTCATATTTCACTTTTGATCAATTTAATGCATCGATCCTTGTTGAATGAAAATATTAATTTCAGTAAAAAAATCTTACTGACGTCAACATTTTGAACCGTTATGTACACTTTTAGTTTGTTTATTGCGAAATAACTCCCGATTGTTTCTCTGTCATCTAAGCAAGGCTTCGTTTCCCAAACGCACTGGGCCTGTGAGCGAACTCAGCGAAGCACCAGCATCAAACACTCTCTGTGATTGATTGGTTTCGTCTTGTATTCAGATGACTAGGAGAAATAGTTCTATCCTACACAATTATTCGCCAACATTCGAAAACACATTTGGATCGATATTTTTTTGTGAGGATCGATCCTTTTCGATACCACATCAGTATCGAAAGTATCGATATTTCAGGATCGATCCGCCCATCCCTAGTCCAAACCCTACAGAGGCTCTCCACTACCCTTATCTTCAAACAGAGGCCAAGACGAAACCCATCCAATTGGGCCTTCACAATATGGAGGTTTTTGTAGGCAGTAACTCTCCTTGTCTAAAATATTTGCTCTGTTCCAAAACCTAGTTAGCTGCCTTGCTGTCTACTGCCTATATAGGTAGCTGGCTCAAACGTTATCATCTTAATAGAGTGCAACAGTGCCCGCACACTTTCATCGGCCTTGGCTCTGGAAGTATTTTTCCCATGGGAAACAACGCTTCCCTGCCATTGACTGAATTTTATGGCTTTCCGTGTTTTCACTGTTATACGGTAGGGGTGCTATTACGCATCTACTGAAAAACTACAGAACCTTCTGATCAAAACACAGGCAAAAAAGAGCTGAAACAAGCGATAAAAGCATTGCAAATGCACGTTGTAGTCTTTGAAAAAACACGCTTTTCTTAGCTTTTTGTTCAAAATGTTGCTTTTTTAACATTCCAAGTGTTGATATACAAATGCATGAAGATAAAATAAAATGATCCGTATGCTTTCGAATCGCTCTCGCTGTACATTGATGTTATACACCAATCGGTCTGTATAATCGGCCGCTTCAAGTCGAACACACCTTTAGTTTGGTGCAATTTGCTTGTAGCAATTCTCTGACCGAAGAAAGAAAAATCTGTCATCATTTACTTATCGTCACATCGTTCCAAACTGTATGACTTTCTTTCTTGCGTGGGAAATAAAGGAACATATTTTGATTCATGTCGGAAACCAAATGTCTTGTTTCCCGTTGACTTTAATTGTATTGATAAAATAAAAAAAATAAAAAAAGCCATTTCTCACAGAAAAAAGTCATACAGGTTTGGAACAACATGAAAGTGAGTAAATGATGACAGAATTTGAATTTTTGGGTGAACTATCCCTTGATTATTTATAAAAAAAAAAAGAAAAAAGAAAAAAAAAGTTATCATTAAATTTAAATTTCCCTTTGGAGAAAATGAATGGGATTTTTACTTCCAGAACCCAACTGTTGCACTTTATTAAAATGCAACCTCACATGACTCATGTGGAACAGTCTAGAGAGGAAACAAGTCATTTACAATGTTTTGATTTCAATAGAGTTTGGTGTTAGCATTTTGCTAAGCTAAAACACAATACTCTTAGTGTAAAAATATACAGCACACACAAATAGTTTTTAATTAGAACTTTTTATTGATACATTTTGGTATTAAATGAATTACTTATAGTAATTTTTCACTCTTTGTCTGCCATCTTGGATGAAATTTTTCACTCTGGTTCTTGCAATGCATCAAGGTGATTGCAATATAAGTATACATGAAATGCTGCCTTGCTGTCTACTGCCTACATAGGTAACGGGCCTAAAGAGCAGCATCCTAACTGAAACTGAAGCTCAGTTAGAAGTTAGGTTTCAGTTATCAATCAATATATTTCTTATTGAAATGCATTATAAGGATTCAGGTGATGTTGCCTTAGAATTGGTCCAAAAAAGGGTATCTCAGAACCTTTGGATCAGCCTTAAATGCTTTAAAATGCTGCCTACATGGGCAGCTCTCTAGGTTTTGGAACAGAGCCATTGTTTTATGTTCTTTTTGGTCCTTTTTTTTTACAGCACCAAAACTAGCCAAGATCAGACCACTATATTACTGGGAAACCTGATGGAAAGCTGCCTTCCAGCAGTTCCGTTCCTATGTTTAGGCACTTAAGGTTATTTTTATTCCTTTATGGGCCCTCCCGAGGGCCTCCTCTCCTCCCAACAAGAAGAACCGGTCTATTTCCTCAGACAATTAATCTTTAGTGGCTTTTATTTCAACACTGCTAAATGTGGTATTTAGAAACCATATCAGAGCCGCCAATGCATTCTAAAGTGTTGCTCACATTGCATGAGGGCATTCAGTTTTGAATGGGAGCTCAGGCCAGGAAAACTGTCGAGGTCCATCTGTGAGGTGTTTTTTGACATAACACTCTTATTTAAAAGACGTACTTGACTTATTTAAAAGACGTACTTGACTATCTATGTAGCCTGATCATTGTTACCCAACATGGTTGTTATTAAAATAATGTTGGATGTCTAAAAAAGGCTCCTTCGACTCCTCTTAGAAACTGTAGCAGTATGTGTTACTATGAGGGGAGTGAAAAGGGAATTCTTTTCCATTGGAAAAGCAAAGGGATTGCATGTTATGGCCTACAGGTCAGATATTGGGAATGCTTTGCTTCTGTGTTCATACCTGTATTCGGCTGAATATGTAAGTGTAAATATGACCAACATCTTCTCTGTGAGTTTTCTCCTTCCTTTCTTTCTTTCTTTCTTTCTTTCTTTCTTTCTTTCTTTCTTTCTTTCTTTCTTTCTTTCTTTCTTTCTTTCTTTCTTTCTCTTTCTTTTTTGTCCACATTGCTTTTGTTTAACATCTACTGTCCTTTCCTTTGTTATCTTGAGTGTTTTTTGTTATAATTTTATCATTGTAAATGTGTGAACTTGGGCCTGTATTTGCCCGAGAGTCCCTGTCTGCTGAGAATGAAGGGAAAATGCTCATGATCTTTCTTTCTCTTTGTGGTTGCACACCTTTTGAGTTTTGTAAACCAGTTTGTTCATTTTAAAGAAGATCCATTCTTGTAAATATGTCCCTCTTCAAGTAAAAAAATGTATATTTTTACGGACTCTGAGTTATTAATACTTCATTTGCAAATAAAATATTCAATGACAAGCTATTTGGCAGCCCGTTATTTGATTAGTCCAAACAACATGCATTTGTGTAAACAAGTATGAAGAGAGAGAATATGTGTGATGGAATTTACCTTTATTATGAGCAATCATATGGAAATGATGCTGGAAACAAAAAGGCATAATTCAAATATTATTCAAAAATATTATAATTTGATTTGAGCTATTATGTAGTCAAAGTGAAATGAGTGAAACAGTTGATGTTATTAGACACTGATAATGTTCCCACACTCCATTTTCATGCATCCTTGATTCAGCAAATTATCATTTAAATGAAGATGACATTTGCATTGTTGTTGTGACTTTTCCTGCACACCATTTTGTGATGTGGAATTTTTTAAACCATCAGCCAAAGGCCTTGATTTGCTTCTTAATGTATACAGTAGTGGCCAAAAGTGATGTCCAACCTATGAAAATCTTCACCCTTTAAATATTATTAAGGATTTGTTAAATATTTTTGTAAGCATATTTCATTTTTCATAATGAAATGAAACATGCCAAATTGTGCAGTATCATTTTTGGCCATGCAATAACACAGAAATTATGAACACATGCAAAAAGAACCAACAAAATGCCTTTTTTTTTGCCAAATAATTTTGTCAGATAAATATCTTATCCACGTTTAGTTTTGTTCTTTCCTCATATTTAAAATATTTAAAAACTATCAAATATTTGCCTCATATTTTGATGGTTCAATCAAACCTGAGGGTCAAATATCCTCGCCTGACATCACTTTTGGCCACTACTGTATGTGATAAATAAAAGTCATTCTATATCGTATGAGTGTGTGTAATGAAATCTGGTCATGTTGTCATTGTCATGTGATTTACGGCATCAGTAGAGTCGCTTGACTGGGATTCACAATTCTCCTGTGGCCTCATGGGATAGTAAAGTGTCCATCAGATGAACACTTCAAAATCTCTGCGGAAGTAGTAGTTCATCTAGGTACTTTTTATGGATACAGATATACTACTCGTCTCATGTATACATACTCAAGCTATTAAAATGACCTTTGGTCACTATATAGCCTACAGAGCTCAGTTGGTACATTTGTTGTAAAACTCTGCTCCCTAGTGTTTGAAATGTCAAAGTGTGTCCAAATTTACATATAATGCCCATTTTGACAAAAATATATATTTTTTTCAACCAAAATGCCAAACAATAAACCAACCAACAGATATTTAAGATAATTATATATATATATATATATATATATATATATATATATATATATATATATATATATATATATAAGAAGTGTGCAAAAATACACACGGGCTATATGAATATGAATGACAAACAGAATATATAAGTAAAGAATATATATAACATATAAGTAAAGAAACAGCTCCTTTCAGTTCATCTGTTTTAGCACAGAGAAAAAACAAAAACATCAAACTGACTAAGAAATTCTCATGTAAACCATGTAAGAATTATGAAATATTATATTGAACCAACTACACTGTATTTTTCTCTTTTCTGTTTGTCATTCATATTCACATAGCCTGTATGTATTTTTGCACACTTCCTTCTTCCAATCTCATTTCTCTTGTCTCTTGTGACACTTCGGATGATGAAGATCACATTTTGTGACCCAAATTAAAACACATTTCACCGTCTGTAGAGCCGCCTAATTATGCAACAGCTATAAAGTCAAATGGAGAAGTTAATGGGATGTTATATTTAACAGCCTTTCTGCATGATCTTCCTTTTAAAAACCTACACACCAACAAAGCTCTGAGACGACGTTCTGCCCGCTCACTTCTCAGATGCGTGCATTTGTGGCTTCGAGTGTAAATGAATGCAACTCTGTCAGGAGAGGGAAATACAGTTGCTCGTTGGGTCGGCTTCTTATAAGTATTACGTTTCTAAAGATTAATGGCTCAGTTAGAGCGAGCTGTCACTAGAGACCTGTGGCCCATTTGTGGAAAGTACATTGAAATTGTCACCCTAATTATACTTTTTGAGGTTAGTGACTGATGGGAGAAGAAAGGATGTGGAAGGAAATCTGCATTACAGAAAACTTTGCCAAAAAAAAAACATCATATAAAAAGTATTTTTTTTTATAAGTAACCTTGAATGCATGATGTGAGTGTACACACCTTATGTTTATTTTACAAAGTAATATTTCAAGTATTTGTTTTGTAGAAAAAAGTATCATGAATCAAATATCATCAAGGTCATGGGGTTTGTTTTATCATTTGACAACCTGCAATAATCAAGGTTTAAAGACTTACAATCTTGCTTTTTGGTATGGGTTCCCTGTCTAACATAGAAAATGTGCAAAACGTGTCATAAACAAAATATTTACAGGCTATGACTTCCTTTTGCATGGTTTTCGTGTCAAATGTCAACTCATGCTCCTAATGTGTAATGCCTAATGTTTAAAAAACAATTTACATTTGCACAAATTAGGCTATTCTTAATTGTTGGTGCATGGGAATAAATGCAATGGCTAATGTAGAAATTACTTAAACACTTTAATTAGGATTCTAGGAAATATTTGACAAATATCTGCATTTACGGAGGAAGACTACTGAATATTTTTATCTATTTCGTGAAAAAGAAAGCATGTAAACTTTAAAAGGATCATTTTGTAATTTCTTTAGTTGTAGGCTACACTAGGATATGCATACCTTGCATTAATATGCATTAATTTAGCAAGATTTGATTTCATGGCCTTCGACTTTGATACATTTATAATGCAAAAGTGTAAATAAATAAAGAATACATTTAAAAGTCGAAATAAATAAATAAAAAGCAAGGCACAAAATTAGGAAATAAAATATAATGAAAAAAGAAGCGTCTTTGTTTCAGCAATTTTCCAATAAATTAAGGTCTCTTATCATACCAGCAAATTTCCAGGCCTGTTTTCACCTCATATATTTCGATGACATAAACTAGGCTATTTACATTTTTTGTTTTTCATGTAGAAAACCAGATTTTTTTTCTTCATACACTTACTTTTACGGCAACGGATTTACCCAGAAACAGCATTAGTGTTTTTGTGTCATCCAACAACATTCCAACTAATACAATACGGTTTCTAGACAAATGGCCTTTGATTTCACAGCCTTGAAGTTCGCTGCACCCGATGCAGACGCGCATGCGCGTCGGTGAGCGCAGCGCATGACACTCTCCTTTAATTTCCCCGGTAATCCCGAGAGCGGCGCATGGATAGAGTGCTCTTCTCTTAACCTCGAGGAAAACCTGATGAAGGAGTCAGCATCACACCTCCTTTTCATCACTTACTGTCCCGCCATGCACGGAGAGTGTGTTCGGAGAACAGCGCGAGCTCTAATCTACAGGTCTGAATGACAGCTGCACTACCCGAAACTAACCCTGTTTTCTGCTCACTTCATCCCTGAACTAAGGACTTTAAGGAGAGACTGGCACGGAACGACTGGAGTTTGGGATAGATGGCGTTTGGACACCTTATACCGCAGCTGAGGCTGGAGGAGGACAGTTTGCTGAAGAACACTCTGAGACCCTTCACACATGTGCAGAAACACGGCAGCTCACCTGGGAAGAGCAGAAAACAGCACAGGTAAGACACAAGTTACACTCGCACTGCTGCAGGATTGCTCTTTCATGTCATATAACGTCCGGATACCCAGAAAAACATGTTTTACATCACTTCAGGGAATAGTAACTTCATATTAAATCAAAATACTAAGTAAATAACATCAAATAACAGTGATGATCATAATAATATTAGCTTTTATTACTCCCCTGCTCAGGCCTGCAAATGATGGTAGTCAATAAACCACTATGCTGGAGAAAAGTCCATATTATTGTTCCGTGTGCACCTCGAGAATGTGTTCAGATTAGGAAAAGCTGTCTGAAAATTTCATCACATTTCTTGAAACTCTTCCCAGCAGAGACATGTCCAACAAGAAAATCAATTTGCCCTGATAATCTCATCTTGTCCATGTTGGAGATCACAAATTACACTTTGAGCCGTGCCATTGATCCCGAAGAGCAGCACTCACGTGAGACATGCTTAAAAAAGCCTTTTAGAGACTTACACTCTGTGGTATCGATGCTTCGAGAGACTGTAACATTAGATGTGATCATCCATTCCAATTGAGTGCAGCTTTTAGGCCTCTTTAGGACATTTTATATGTTTGCCCACAGAAAAGCAATAACTAGGACTCAATCTGCTCTTTTAGGGACTAATGGCAATTTCATACCTGGCTTTTCTGTTTTTCTAAAGTTTTTCCTTGGGTCTTGTGTTTCAAAATACAGTATTGTAAAAGCAAAGGTCACCTCATAGATTTTTATACTGGTGAACAAAGCCATTGTGACAGCAAAATCCAGAGACTCATACAACTGGACTTTAAGGGATAGTTCACGCAAACATGCAAATTCTGTCATCATTTACTCATCCTCATGTCAATCCAAACCTGTATGACTTTATTTCTTCTGTGGAACACAAAAAAATATATTTTGAATTCTGTTTGAAGTGTTTTTTTTCGTCCAAACAAACAACAGATGTTACATATCGCACACCCTTAGAAGAGAGTCTACATTAATACATCCTTGCACATTAATAAGCTACACGGTGATTTTATTTGTAATTGTTATATACATTACTTATAGTTATTGACTGATCTTTAGTGCCGGCCTGCCATGTTTCATGCCAACGTTTACAGGCACAGCACTTTGTGGATTAATGCAGTTTTGAAAATGGGGTTAACAAACACAGACCTACTTTGCTGATTTAACTATCTAATTACATAAGGCCAAAGTGCTTCCATTGTAAGTTTAGTACGCTGCCCATGCAATCTCTCTTTCACTCACTCACTCACTCACTCACTTTTTATCACTGAAATTTTAAAGTCAGCATGAAATGGAAGTTGCGATAATCTTTTTTTCTGACATACTGTATATATCCGAGTGAAACGGCAAATGTTGTTTGGGGCTTGACTTTGGGCAATTGATTGGAAGTTTGTGGTTTGCTATTGGTTCGTCCTGACGCTGGTAAACACATCATCAGAGAAGAGATGTCACTGCAAGAGGGAGTAAAAGTTATTTTGATTCAAGATTTGATTCAAGAGGCACATGAATTTAAAAAATAATGATAAATAATTTATTATATATACTAGTTGTTAATTGTCAGTTTTTGTGTATTTCACTTGCTCTTCTTCATTCTAGTGGTTTGGCCTTAATCTGACACCTATTTGTGTAAATGCATGACGTTTAGTAACTTTTTTTTTTTGGGTACTACATCTGACTCATATTATACATATCCATAAAATGTGCATTTTTGGATTCAGTCACTATAAATGTTCATAGTGCATTGCACCGTGACCGGTCTCCCCTGCCGTAGCTTGGTCTTGAATGGAAGCCTTTTGCGTCAGTGTGACTGTTATGTATTTCTTCTCGGCCCTTGATGTCCTGCCATTTGTCTTTGCTCTGTGGCATGAAAGCTGTGGCTCATTGTATGTTCCACTTTTCACACCTGCTGTTCCAATCCATCAATCTGGACTGCTGTCTGTTTCTCTTGGACTTTGTTTTTTTCCACCTGCACAAGACTCCCAATGGGATTTCTTGCTTTTGAGGTTCCAAAAATGAAAGCAAATCAAAGGCTGAGCTGAAGGGCAGACACTTGCAGGTCTTTGATGGGTTATAATGAAGTAGCATTATAGAGAATCTTTTTCTTTAATTTAAATTTTTATTGTATTATTGCAACTCTTATTGCCTCAGATGCTGACATAGCATTAAAAAGCTATATTACTACTTCTACTACATATATCCATAATCATGCATTTCATACATTAGAGGGACTGTGTAGCCAAAAATGAAAATTCTGTTATCATGTATTTCTCCTCATGACATGTCAAACTCTGTTTGACCTTCTTTTATAAGGTGTTCATGTTTACAGTCAATTTGCGGGTGAAATCCAGCCATTTCAATAGGAATCCAATTACGTGTGAGAGTGGAATATTTCCCAGCTCAGATTTTGCAACTGGTTCAAGTTGGACATGCGTATTTATTTACCGTGTTGACCAACAGAAAGCTGCTTGTTTGAAAGTGACATCTGTGTGAGCTCATACATCGCTACACTGTTTTGACAATAGATCTTCATTGCCTGTGAAATCTCACACTTTTAGATGTCTAGCAGAATGTTGATACAGCTCTTTTCCATACAACAGAGAGGCTGTCAAGCTCAAAATGGAAAAATAATGGCATAAAAGTTGTTTATTTGTCTTCTGAAGCCATACCGTAGCTTTGTGTGAGGAACAGTCTTTTGAAAAGGTGAAATACTTTGATCAAAATATAAATTTGCAGGTTATTTATTTTTTTCTTAAGGCCCATTTAAGTCATTATTTAATAAATGTATAATAATGGCGTAGCTTTCTGTCATGTGACACGATAACCAGTGGGATTTGTCATTTTCACATAGCATATTTCAATATATGAATGATTTTTAGGTAAATTATGACCATTTTTATTTTTTTGGGCAGCACTCTGTGTTTTCATATGTCCATCTTGACTATTCCCTCCTTAATGGAAATTGTTGTTAGTGTTATAATATATCAGATTCAGTTATTCCAAAATCAGTGCTGCCATAATTATGTTGTTTTGGTTGTACGATTTATTGGGTGCATTATACTTTCTGAATCCCTAATAATGATACATAATTCCTGTCATCTGCTGCAGGGCTCTATAATTATCCACTCTAAGTCTCAGTTCGAGATTACAGTGCCGAATGAATGTGTTTGTGTGAAATTTGGGAGTTGAAGGAGAGTGTTTAGGTGGTCCTGTATAGCATCAGGGCTTTGAATAAAATGCTGGCGGCCGGTTGAGAAAAAACTTTCCGCTAAAGATAGTACAGAGATTGCACAGGCACTTCTTAATTTGTTTCAGGATGTAAATTCCAGGTGAACAAGTATAGCTAGACTTGTACAGAAATAGATTTCTTAGCTGAGGGCTGAGGATTTTGAAAGGCACCTTTCTTCAAGCACAGAGAAGAAAGATAAGAGACTAATAACTCCCTCCTCATGCTTAATAAAAGAAGCCTGTCCCTAGATCATTTCAAATCCCGTAACCAATATTGTTAAGCCTCTTTGCCATCGCGATTCCCGTAATAGAGAAGGGAATTCTTCAGAGACACTTTAGCTCATCAGTAACCCATAGTTTATTCTCATTTCTATTCCAGATCCTTCTGAGCCTGAAACGCCTCCTCTACTCTTCACTCATACTAAGTTGTTTTGCTTTATTGGGACATTTTGCATTTGATTTGTTCTGCCTCACAGTAATTGGTTTTAATTCTAAAGAAAAAGCTTTTGGAGAACCTTATGAAGAAGAGCGTTCATTACTGGGTTACTGATATGCTAGTCTCAGATGGCTTGCCCACAGTCTATTCTTGTTTAACTGATGCATTTTGCACATACAAATGTATAGCGCTAGCAGAAATGACCAATTCCAATCTGATTGGCTGGCCTGTAAATAAATGGCATGGTTTTGAGGCATTGATTTGGCGTAATGAACACTTGAGTATGAAGTAGTAACTGGATTCGCCAACTTTTCCAGGCCAGTGAACAAAGAGACGATGAGTTTGAGTCAAAAACATACAGTGCGACCAGTGTAATCCAATTCCTGAAAAAATGACTCTTATGAGACTTTTACTTCATCAAAATCATACAGCAATGACTTTTTGCCAAACAAATGACTTTTATGAGCTTTTTTTTTTTTTTTAGTGAACCAAAAACATATCGTACCTTTAGTCTGATACTTGAGTTAATGACTCTTCTACCCATAAGAGTTGTTAGTTCGGTAATCAGACTACAGCGATTTGTTCAATTAATCTTATTGATTTTTTTAAATGTATTCCACAAAAGTACTAAAAGAATTGTTAATGGAACCAGAACTGTTAATGAGAACTCCCTATATGTATATAAATAAGATATGCTCATATTAGGCTACTTTTGCAAACTAAATTTGCCTTGAAAGTTCAGCTTCAATGCATAATAATCACAAGAACACCACAGTTTTTTGTCTTTTTAAAGCTGGTTGTTTAAATTGACCAATCAAGCGGCTTATTAAAATTTCATTCAGTTCCAATGGCAAAAAAAAAAAAAAAAAAAAGCAGTCCCTGTTCTTTGTGGAATCATTTTACAAGCCTGCTCAAGCCAGCCAAACTCTAATAATGTATACAGTATTAATAATAATCCAGAGGAGACTTATAAACAATTATTACTTTTACCCCTAATATTTTTATTGGATTATGTCCATGTTGTCATTCTGTTTATGACAAGCTTCAAAGTTGGAAAATGCATTTAATAATTAAGATTTTGGGCTATTAAAAGGCAATTTTTACTGGAATCAGTAGGTGTTGTACTACCATTTTAAGTCAAGGTGGCACCAATGAGCTAACTTCTGTTGCATATAAGTCCACTTTTTTATGCCCTTTCCTTGCTAGTCTCGCTTATCCACACCTTCAGACTGATCGCAGAAGGTCAGGACTCCATAGTAGCTTTCATTGGCCAAGGACCACCCAAGAAGACATTTCTGACCAACATGCAAAGCTACCAGTCACCATTTGTTTTGTTCAGCGTTGGGGGCGTAAATATGTGAAGTCGATTTCCCCACAGACCGGCGTGCAATTCATTCAAGAATGTCGTGCAAGTTTACTGAAACAATAGTCAAGTTTCCATCCACTTTTTGCGCTGTTTTGTTATCGACAAAGTGAATATGCGTTAAAAAAAGATTGCGAAATTGGTTGTCTCCAGCCCTTTTCCATCCAATTGGCCTTTTACCGATAAAATGGTGTGCGTAATGACATCATCCCTAAAAAAAAACCTGCATTGTTGCATTCGTTTTGTTGTATCGGTAAAAAAATCAGCCCTTGATTTGTTCCCATACACCTATATAGCAAATTATGTTGTATCTGTCGCATCCCAAATATTTGTATAATGCAGAGAATAATGAGACAATTGGAATTCGCCAGTTTACTGCTTACTATTTTCACGAATAATAAGCCTATTACTAAATTATGAAATATTAGTAAATTAAAAATCACGGCGTAGTGGGACAGCTTGTCTGACAGGACTGCATGTAACACCCTTTATTTGGCGAACCCCATGGGTTTGGACACAGGGCAGCTCATTTGTCCTGTAGCCTATGCACAATTTAGGATCCTTAAAAAAGATTGGTACAGTGAAATTGTTGGTCATATAGCAACAATCTTTAACCTAAGCCTTGAACATGCAGTCAAGCCAGTCGCGGTTTGACGTGACCGAGAACATATTCAGATCATTCAAACCAAAAAAGTTATTCGTTCTGGTTTCAGAGTTCAGTAATATCAAATCATCAAAAACATCATGTTGCTTCTGATTGTTTTCAGAGACAGATGCAGCTTTAATTGTGTAGGCCTATATTTAACCTTTTCAAATGGTCTATTGCTTAACTGATGCCTTCTTAATTCTAAAAATTGTTTAGAGCTTTTTGGATTCAACCCACTTTATTTTTCTATCTAGTTTGATTTATTATATTGCATTTTAATTGAATATTAATACTAAATAATTGTATTTATATAATAGTTCTATTAACAAGTGTCATGTTTGTGATTTTCATTTGTTAAGCCAACTTCAGACCATAAAATCATGATTTTATGAAATTAATTTTATTTATTCAGAAACAGAAGTAATATGTTGTGTATTTTACCTTTATTTTTGTCTGCTTTAGAAACTCCAACAGCCTTCCTTCTTTTGACAGATGCCACATTTTTAATTTTGATGAGCTGCAGAGATTTTCAAGGCATTATGTATTTCCTCTTTGTTTCCATTGATGAATGTAAATATGTGCATAAAAGCCTATATTCAATCTGTTCACATGTAGTGTGGACGGAGATCGTTTCTGAAATGCCAGTATGGACGAGGGTCGTTTTCATTTTAAAATGCTGTGTTAAAATGAAAACGCACTAGTGTAAACAGGGCCTCGGAATTTTTATTGTAACCTACTAAACCAGTCTATTTTAAAAATAAGTTACTTCATTTTAGAAAAATAACAGAACTGTACAAACAGACTTGTGTAATGCTCATCGGGAGTTATATACAAAGTCTTTGAGCAGTCAAACAAGAAGGCGTGGATGTGGTAACAAGAGAAGAGTCACGATGTGCTAATATGCTGTTTACCTCAGGAGGCATATTCTACCAAAACAGATCTCTACTGTAGGCCTCATTTTTCTGTGTTTCATTTCTTCTGCTGTTGCCAGCCTGCTGTGAGAACTCAATTAAAGCCCTAGAGGTACGAGACCCAGCGCTGGGTTTCAGTAAACATAATCACAAACCTTTATCCTGCCAAATCTAGCATGCCAGCTCTCTCTGATTAGCTTTTGGCTGTGTCGACTTCAAAGCAACACTACTGTGAATTTTACATTTTCAACTCTCTTTCTCTGAGGTCCTCTCGGTGCACCGAGCTCTGTGAACTACAGGATTACCTTTTTCATGGCGACTTGAGAGAGAGAGAGAGAGAGAGAGAGAGAGAGAGAGAGAGAGAGAGAGAGAGAGAGAGAGAGAGAGAGAGAGAGAGAGAGAGAGAGAGAGAGAGTGAGAGAGAGAGAGAGAGAGAGAGAGAGAGAGAGAGAGAGGAGAGAGAGAGAGAGAGAGAGAGAGAGAGAGAGAGAGAGAGAGAGAGAGAGATCTATCATCTCTTTCTCTCTACTGTCACTTTAATGGCTTTTATGACTAATAAGTGAAGCAGCAACAGCAGGAGAAGCATTTTTAATCTAACACAATCTTTGTTACTGTGGTAGGTGGTACTGAAAGTGCACTTGGCCGTTCTGCAACAAATCCTTTCAGCCACTTGGTGTCATACTTGCACAAAGAAGAAATGAAGAAATGCAGAAAAATGGGACAGGGCTAGTAAACATATCAAACCAACTTAAAGCAGAATCTGCAAACAAAACAGCTTTTCTCAGAACTAACATAATTTTTCTGAGATTTTTTTATACAGTAACTTTTGGTGAGGGAATGATTTTTAAAACATCTTGCCAGTTAAGGAGAAACTCTTAAAAATAATGGGCGTGTCAATCCTAATTTTAGGACTCCTAAATTTTTGCTCTAAGATTATTTCACAAAGCATTTTAGCGCTAAAGCCAGCTCATAAATCTGTGAAAAGTTAGGGGTAGTCAAGAGGACTTCTAAATCACTAAGACCAAACAATCCTAAAATGACTGTTGCTTGCAAACCGCGCAAAGACACTGTAGACCATTGAGGCAACAGGCGATAAAGCCTTTTCTTCATAAATGCAATAAATATTTAGATTTATAGATTTTAGTCTGTGATGACATACCATAAAGGTTCATTTATGTACAGGCAAAATGCATTGACTGATTGAGGATAAAACATTGCAGTCAAGTTGAAAATAATGTCCTACAGGTCCTTCTCAAAAAATTTGCATATTGTGATAAAGTTCATTATTTTCCATAATGTAATGATAAAAATTTAACTTTCATATATTTTAGATTCATTGCACACCAACTGAAATATTTCAGGTCTTTTATTGTTTTAATACTGATGATTTTGGCATACAGCTCATGAAAACCCAAAATTCCTATCTCAAAAAATTAGCATATTTCATCCGACCAATAAAATAAGTGTTTTTAATACAAAAAAAGTCAACCTTCAAATAATTATGTTCAGTTATGCACTGAATACTTGGTCGGGAATCCTTTTGCAGAAATGACTGCTTCAATGCGGCGTGGCATGGAGGCAATCAGCCTGTGGCACTGCTGAGGTGTTATGGAGGCCCAGGATGCTTCGATAGCGGCCTTAAGCTCATCCAGAGTGTTGGTACTTGCGTCTCTCAACTTTCTCTTCACAATATCCCACAGATTCTCTATGGGGTTCAGGTCAGGAGAGTTGGCAGGCCAATTGAGCACAGTAATACCATGGTCAGTAAACCATTTACCAGTGGTTTTGGCACTGTGAGGAGGTGCCAGGTCGTGCTGAAAAATGAAATCTTCATCTCCATAAAGCTTTTCAGCAGATCTCCTGATAGCTAGCTGCATTGACCCTGCCCTTGATAAAACACAGTGGACCAACACCAGCAGCTGACATGGCACCCCAGACCATCACTGACTGTGGGTACTTGACACTGGACTTCAGGCATTTTGGCATTTCCTTCTCCCCAGTCTTCCTCCAGACTCTGGCACCTTGATTTCCGAATGACATGCAAAATTTGCTTTCATCCGAAAAAAGTACTTTGGACCACTGAGCAACAGTCCAGTGCTGCTTCTCTGTAGCCCAGGTCAGGCGCTTCTTCTTTGTCAGGTGTCAAAGACACTGTAGACCATTGAGGCAACAGGTGATAAAGCCTTTTCTTCATAAATGCAATAAATATTTAGATTTATAGATTTTAGTCTGTGATGACATAACATAAAGGTTCATTTATGTACAGGCAAAATGCATTGACTGATGGAGAATAAAACATTGCAGTCAAGTTGAAAATAATGTCCTATATGCCGTCGCCGATAGCCTTGTGGGCTTCTCATGGACCTGTCCCGATCCCATCCCCCCTTTCTCTCTTTCATTTCACTTTCTCGCTGTCCTATCATAATAAAAAGGCAAAAATAAATCTTTGAAAAAAAAATAATAATGTCCGATTACCTGTGGCAGTTGTTTTCAAGAGTTCAACTTCACTCTTATGTTTTACAAATGTTTGAATAGAGTAATAGAGTAAAATAAGCGTATTTGGCGTGCTGTCCGAGGGGAGGTTCCAAGTTCGTAATTAAGCCCAAACCCAGAGCACTCCCCCGGATCCCTGCCTGAGATAGGAACCAGCCAACAGTGAGGAGTCGGGGTGTCGGAGGGATGAAGAAAACTGTCGAGTTAACAAGGTGAGTCGGGTGTGTGTGTGTGTGTGTGTGTGTGTTTGTGTATATATATATATACACAGTATAAGCCTCCTCTCGAGCTGATTAGATGGTTCTACCAGAAAGACTCAGAATAGAATGGTAGAATAGAATAGAATAGAATGCTTGCCCAGCAAGCAATTATTTCTCAAATAATTTGCCGTAGGCCCCGTCTGTAGTGCATAATCCGAGGGTAGCGGATCTGCATTTCCTGCCTGAAGACGAAGGCAGGGCCGCAGCCGACCCCCCCGGGAGGTATGGACGGGACCATCCTGGTGGTGGTGGGGACGGTGGAGGTAATTGTTTGCGTCAGCTTCTGCAAACTCAAACAAGTGTTAGTACCGATCTTTTATACAGCAAGTAGGACATGATTGGATAGATGTGAAGTAATAAGTGACGTTGTAATTGAGTCTTCCTGGCAGAACTAATGCTAAAGCTTTCATTGATCTTCCCTAACTTTTGTTTATAAAACCTAATTTGTCACTTGGCCTACATTTTAAAATCTTTATTTGAATATGGCAACATTTTTATTTTTAAACCTTTATTTAAATATGTCAATATGATACCTTGTTCTACATTATTAGATATAGTAAGCGTGATGACATTATCCATAGCAACAAGGTCAACCCCACTATTTCTCTTAGCTCAAGACTTCTCTCTATACTGCACAAAATAAGATAAAAAGTCAGTTCTCTTTAAGTTCACACTGATGTCCTATTAAAGTAACCGATGTGCAGGTGTATTTAATTCTATTAACTGTCAACATGATCCAGATTTTATAATAATTTTAAATAGCACACTACCATTTAAAAGATTAAACATTTAAAAAGAAGCATACAGTAAAACCTGTATTGTGAAATATTTTTACAATTTAAATAACTTTTTTCTATTTGAATATATTTTAAAATGTAATTTATTCCTGTGATGCAAATCTGAATTTTCAGCATAATTTCTCCAGTCTTCAGTGACACATGATACTTCAGAAATCATTATATGTTAAATACTGTATACTGTAAATACTTAAATACTGTATGTTCTGTTTTTGTTTTTTTTTTGTTTCTTTTTTGCACTTTATGACTTAACAATATTTTGTCTGCCTTGTACTTTCTGTGCCATTGCCTGAAATAAAATTAATTTTAAAAAAAATTAAAAAAAAAATATAATATGCTGATTTGCTGCTCAGGAAACATTTCTGTTTTTTTTTTTTTCAGGATTCTTTAATGAATTAAAAGTTCAAAAGAACTGCATTTATTTGACAAAATATTTTGTATCAATGTAAATGTCTTTACTGTCAATTTTGCTGAAAAAGAATATTAATTTATTTAAAAAAAATCCCCAAACCCCAAAATTTTGAACGGCAAACTTCTTGTGTGAAATGTTTTGCTTGAAAAGTGTGCTTGTACTACTTGTAATTCAACTTTTGAAATTTGACTCATATTTTTTTTTTTAATGTAGTGTTCAAATACGTTTTCTATCCGTTGTATCACATATTAAACTTTGTAGCAGTAATACACGCAAACACACATTGTTATTTTTCTGATTGAATGCATATAGTATGGAGTGAAGTGTATTGTGTCTGGTCATTGAGCCACTGCTTCCTGCTGGGTTTAAATAAGGAAGGGTCAGTGTCTCTTTGATCCAGTGACTTTGCTTGTTTCTAAGGATTTGTCTGGGAAAGGTTCATTTGGCATTGCAACAGAAGATTGTGAATTGATTGTGAACTCATCATACTGTAAAAGTGCAATTATAAAGTTTTTGTTCTTGTTCCTGTTATGGAAATACATATAACGTGGAAGGTTTAAAATATTTTTTTTTTAGCACAGGTTTCTGGATGTTCCGATTGTTCTTTCTGTGGCTGAACTGAATATGCAGAAGATGTTCTTGCTCATGGTTGTAACAGTGAAGTAATGTTATTCTGGGATGTAGCAGCTTTGAATTGTGCACTTTGCACGTGAGCATTGTAGCTGATGGCTGCTTTGAAACATTGATGACAAATGCCCCCTCATCTCTAAATGTTTTCCTGATCAACACAGACGGAACGGATTGTCACGCTGAGAATGATTCATAACATTCTCTTTATAGCCAAAAATGTCATTCTTTCATAAGAGGCCATTCTTTATTGCCAGAATCACCCGCCCATTATATTGAAAGGCCACAAGAGGTTGATTCACAGTCACAGTTGTTTATAAGCTCTTGTGTGACTTTTTGATGATGTCAGCAGCTGACAATGCAATATGATTTCATTCTCCACAAAAAAAAAGAATCAGCTCTTATGTTCACTTTATTCTCATAATTTTTCTGTTGACTTTAACAGCTACCAAGATCTTATATCCTATTGATTTCATGCATACTGTAGTACCTGGAGGGGGAAGCTCTGTGCACCACCATACATTTTTTCTTTTTAAAAAACAGATTAAAATATATTTGCTGCCATCTTGAGCCATTTGAAGTTCTGTCAGTTCCTACTTCCAACTCTGACTTTCACACTTGTTTTCACAAAAGATTCCAGATGAATTATTTGTTAAGGTTATTTACACAGATGATGTGAACTCAGATCCTATTCATAATTAAGTCATTTTGCATGATTTCTTTTTTTTAATTGCCATGACAGCCAGCTTAAATAATGAATAAGATTCTTTCCTATAAGTCTTCCCTAATGCCAGAAAATTCCCTTAAATCAGCATCACGCTCCATAATTATGTGATCTCCACTAACAATGTGTCAGCGTTTGAAAGAGGGATGCGTCTGTTGGATTTATTTGACAGAATTCATCTCAGTACAGGCTAGTTTGAAGTTTTTTAAGTTTACAGTCAAGTAACCCTAGATGTTTATAAAACCTTCCCTGCTGCATTTTATAAAGCTAATGGGAACGAGAATACCAACGCTGCCACACTATAAAGTGTCTGGACCTCTCGAGGTTGTGTAGTGTGTGTGCACAAATGTTGGAGAAGTCTCAGACATTACCTTGGGATGTTGACTCAAGGACATGGGAGTGATGAAACTAGAGGTGAAGCTTGACCGTGCGCCTCATAGGCTAGAGCAATGGCATTTCTCACCCAATGTGACATCGTTTGTCTGGTGGTGGCCGCCCCCGGTTGCGGCCCTCCATAGCAATTTATGCCACTGGCTGGTGTGGTGGAAGTAAGTCCGAAGAGCACAAACTGGACACGGTAAGTGTAGTGAATGGCAGTGGACAGAAGGCTTCAAGAATGACCAGATGCATGGTCTAGAATGAAACTTCAGGAAGATAGTCAGGGTGAGGGTCCAAAATAGCCTTGACCAATCCAGGGGTAAAGTCTAAGCTGGATGGTGAGACCGACAGAGCCTGCAAATCCCCAATTCTCTTTAGCGAAGTTATAGCTCTGAGAAATACCATCTTTAGAGTCAGAAGCTTGACAGGCGCTGAATCTAGTGGCTTAATGGGGATCCCGACCAGCCCCTTAAGAACTAAGGCTAAGTTCCACGAAAGGACTTTTACTCTGACAGGTGGCCTCAGCCGCCTAGCTCCATGAATGAAGCGAGCAATCAGGGAGAGCAGTTTGCATCCACCCAGAGTAGCATCTGCTGCACCAGCCTGAACAGGGGGCGCAATGCAATACCCCCTGAGATCTGGGAAGAAGTGTTTTGCAAAAAAAAGCCCTTCTCTTTAGGGGGTTGATGTGCCAAGAGAGATGAGGGCCTTGCCAAAGACCCTGAGCTGGGCAACCATCCATGACAGTGACCCAGCTCGTGAGTGAGGTGTCAGTCGCAATGGCGATGGCAAAACGCCCCTAGAGAGGGACCCAAGGTTACAAACCGGGGCTCCTCCATATAGAAAGGGCACAAAGCACTCGGCGTGTGCCCTTACCATAAACATGGATTTTAGTAGAGGATGAACCCCTTGTTTTGAGCCACCATAGCATGTATGTAAGTGTCTCATTAGCGTTATGAAACTGAGCATCGAGCGTAGCTTTTAAATAGGGAAACACTATTTAAAATTTGTTTTAAAAATTATTTTGGCTATGGATACTGATTAATCAAATTGCCTTAAGCTGCTATTTCTACGTTCATATAACTTCTAAAAAAAGCTTTTAATATTTTTTTTACTTTAATAAATCCAGTTAATCTAGATGTTACCACGCTTTTTATGTTACCTGACAGAACTGGCAGTGTTCTCCCAGAAAATAATAAAAAATTCCATATTGATATCTACACTGAACAAAATTATAAACGCAACACTTTGTTTTTGCCCCCATTTTTCATGAGCTGAACTCAAAGATCTAAGACTTTTTCTATGTACACACATGGCCTATTTCTCTCAAATATTGTTCACAAATCTGTCTAAAGTTTTGTTAGTGAGCACTTCTCCTTTGCCGAGATAATCCATCCACCTCACAGGTGTGAGCCTGAGGTATATCAAGATGCTGATTAGACAGCATGATTATTGCACAGGTGTGCCTTAGGCTGGCCACAATAAAAGGTCACTCTAAAATGTGCAGTTTTACTGTATTGGGGGTATCCGAAAACCAGTCAGTATCTGGTGTGACCACCATTTGCCTTACGCAGGGCAACACATCTCCTTCGCATAGAGTTGATGAGGTTGTTGATTGTGGCCTGTGGAATGCGAAGTTGCTGGATATCGGCAGGACCTGGAACACGCTGTCGTATACGCCGATCCAGAGCATCCCAAACATGCTCAATGGGTGACATGTCCGGTGAGTAGGGCTGGGAATCGCTGGGTACTTTACGATACGATACGCGATACATTGTTCACGATAACGATAATATCACGATATGGCGATACTGCGATAATCGATATATATTATCAGTAATAACTCACAATATATCATGTTTTAAGAAATACAAATATTTTTTTTTTAATTAGGAAAATTAATCTCCATTAATTTTTTTGGATGAAACACATTAACAAAAACAACTTGTGTCTTATCAGTTGCAACAAAACAGTCACAGACACTATTTTAGTGTAACATTGCTGCAATCAGTAGTAATACTATGTCTTCGACAAACGGTGACACCATTTGGGTGCAAAATACCTGTAAGGCTGAGGACAGATTCAGTGTAAACAATACTATATGATTGTCCTTCATAAACATGAACTGTGACACTATTAAGTGCAAGAAACATAAACATTTCTCTTTCTCACAGAGCTCCGGGTGATGCCGCGTGAGGTGGCTGTGCATGTTGGTCGTGTTTCCCGTGTAGCGGACCTTTGCAAAGCAGTTCTTGCATATTGCGTAGTCCTTTTCTAGCTTTGCCCCGTCCGAACTGCTATAAAATCCAAAGTGAGCCCACACTTTGGATTTAAATGTTGCTGGAGCGTCCTTTAACTTCTTGCTCTCACTTCTACTTTCCTCGCTTGACTGTGTGTGTGTACGTCTTCTTACGCCCACAACAGCCAAACTCGCAACGCGCGCCCCCTATCTACTTCTGGAGAAGGGTCTCATCAAGGGATAATGAATAGAGCATTTTAAAACGGCTTTTAAGATTGATACTTGGCAAGAGCGCATCGAGAATCGATCGCGGGAGTAAATATCGTGAGATATCGCCATATCGATATTTTGGCGCACCCCTACCGGTGAGTATGCTGGCCATGCAAGAACTGGGATGTTTTCAGCTTCCAGGAATTATGTACAGATCCTTGCAACATGGGGCTGTGCATTATCATGCTGCAACATGAGGTGATGGTCGTGGATGAATGGCACAACAATGGGCCTCAGGATCTCGTCACGGTATCTGTGCATTCAAAATGCCATCAATAAAATGCACCTGTGTTTATTGTCCATAACATACGCCTGCCCATACCATAACCCCACCGTCACCATGGGCTGCTCGATCCACAACGTTGAAATCAGCAAACCGCTCACCCACACGACGCCACACACGCTGTCTGCCATCTGCCCTGTACAGTGAAAACCGGGAGTCGTCCGTGAAGAGAACACCTCTCCAAAGTGCCAGACGCCATTGAATGTGAGCATTTGCACACTCAAGTCGGTTACGATGACGAACTGCAGTCTGGTCGAGACTCTGATGAGGACGACAAGCATGCAGATGAGCTTCCCTGAGACGGTTTCTAAACGTTTGTGCAGAAATTCTTTGGTTATGCAAACCGATTGTTGCAGCACTGTCCGGGTGGCTGGTCTCAGACGATCTTGGAGGTGAAGATGCTGGATGTGGAGGTCCTGGGCTGGTGTGGTTACACGTGGTCTGCGGTTGTGAGGCCGGGTGGATGTACTGCCAAATTCTCTGAAACGCCTTTGGAGACAGCTTATGGTAGAGAAATGAACATTAAATTCACGGGCAACAGTTCTGGTGGACATTTCTGCAGTCAGCATGCCAATTTCACGCTCCCTCAAAACTTCCGACATCTTGACAGTGGCCTTTTATTTTGGCCAGCCTAAGGCACACCTGTGCAATAATCATGCTGTCTAATCAGCATCTTGATATGCCACACCTGTGAGGTGGATGGATTATCTCGGCAAAGGAGTTCACTGACACAGATTTAGACAGATTTGTGAACAATATTTGAGAGAAATAGGCCTTTTGTGTACATAGTACATATTTTAAAAATATTTTTCTATGTATTTAATGCTCAAATCTTTGGTTAAAATGGATTTAAAACAACTTTATGGCTAATGTGATGAGAAAACACACCCACCTACTGGAACTGCATTGGGCGTGTTGAATAAAGTGATTTACAACACAATTGCTCAAAGACTGAGATGGAAAACGGGACTAAAGTAGATTCATTATTGTCTCTCAGTATTAGCCACCCACAAATCACATTCATGCCAAATTGTGGATATTTCATTTGATATGCAAATCTATCACTATTCTCCTGTTTGACAACAATATGAGTGCAAAACAAGAGACCAATGCTAAAAATAACAATCCTGTAAGAGCCAACAGCAAATGAAAGGCATTATGTTCATCACCACATCTGAAAAACATGTTTAGCATGCCCTCCTAATTGTACTGTATGAGGTTCATGTAGGCATCCTGTTTTGTCTAAATATTAGCACGCAACTCTTCCTACAGCATTTTTGCTACAGAAATGTATGATGGCTCAAATCCTGCGAATCATTGAGAAGAGGTGTGCGCTTGGATTTCGAAACAAACATACTTACAAGTTCAGCAAAAGATCGCCATAAACTTAAATGGAAGTTTCCAGAATGTTGCATACTTCCCTTCCCTACTATATTAAAAATTATATGAAAAAAGAAGCATGCTCGAATTCACAGTACTCATAAAAGAGTAGGTAAAAAGTACCTATTTAAGTTACTATTTTCTGCGAGATTCTGAAGTTTGGATAGAATGTAAACTACTATCCCATGATGCCACGGGAGAAGATTAGTGAATGAAAGTGAAGCTGGTACAGTTTGTCACATGATAATGACAACATGGCGAATGTATTACATCTGGATTACTTTCATACTACACACATTCATGCTATATAACATACCTTTTTTAGTGGTCACAAAGTAATTACTATACTTATCAAAATAAGTACCGACTCAAGAGCCAGTACCTACTCGGATGCAGCCATAGTCTTTAACTTAGGCTCTTTTTAATTGAGCCAGTAAGCATCAAAATATATGTAACGGACAAAGGCCAGTAAGAGCTGTGCGTGTAAACCTTTTTCTCAGCTTCTGGTTTTTAACGTCTTTGTTAGCACGCAGACTTCCACGCCGGAGACCCCCGTTTTGAAACCCCCTCAGAGCGGGTCGAGTAAGAGCGGTTACATATAGCAACCTTCATGAACACCCTAGCAACCGCATAATGACCTTGCATGATTTTACTCTTAGTAACTACATTGCGCTTTGACATTTCACATATTTTCTCCTGCATTCTTTGCATTCTTAATGAATAGCATTATTCCTGATATGCTCTTGCTGGCTTATGCAACTCACTCCATGAGCTAAGCATGTAAACCGTTTCAAACTTATTTACTCTTACAAAGCGTGTTAGTCACTGTGGTATGCTGTGTTGTTTGGCATTTATTTTAAAACCATTATTAAAACTCATCATGGAATTCACCATGGATAACAACGTGTTTGAATTGCATCTGCTGTAAATTTGTTTCAGTGGAAGTGAATGCATGCAATTAATAAGATTTCAATAGTATTTCAATAAAACATCATGTCCCTGTGCTGTGTATGTGTGAAAACTTTTCTATCACCCTGCCAGATTTCTTCAGATATTCCTGTACTGCATGATGTCAGTTGCTATCAGATCACAGGAGTTAGTGTATAATTTCAAAAGGGGAATGAAATAAATGTTAAAGGCTTCTGAAATTACTGAATGAACTTTCTTATCATCCAGGCTAATTTCTTTTTTTTAAAACATGCTTTTCTGACAGGAAGTACAGAACATGCTCTTTATTCTTCGTTTCAACTTGATGTATTTACAGTAGGAAATGGTCTAACTGAGATATAGCTCAGAGAAGCCTGGAATTGCACTTTCTCTATATTAAAAGGGTTTTTGCATAGGACTTTTCATGAATTCATAGCACTCCTACTTAAAGACTGCAAAGATGTAAGCTATAGTTAAACAGTACTGGTGTTTCAAACCAAACAGAAATCAGGATTATTGATGGTGGCTGTTAAATGGTCACAGTGGATTCCTTCACAGACTGCTTTGTCATCAAACAGCCCACAGGAATGTACATCATCAGCAAGAGACCATCTACCAATCAGAATCAGGGGTGATTACCATGAGAGCTCTCACCTTTAGGAGAACTATTGCACTTCTTGTGTGTAAATATATATGTATATATGTGTGGGGGTCGAAAAAAAGTCATAGACCAGTTGTGAAAATGCTTGCACTCTGCCTTTTTCTAATTTAAAACATTACCAATGTTATTGTCAGCATAATTTCACAGAAAATATGTCAAGTGAGCACAGGCAAATGAATATGAATTTCAGAATGTCTTAGTATGTGGGTTTCCCCCTATTTGTTGTTTAATGACAGCAGCACTCAAGCTGCATGAACTCCTTAAGTTTGTGGAAAACCTGATGTTCATGTTCACCAGCATGATTTGAATAATCCAAAGAGCATCTTGAGCTTTAATGGAAGCAAGGACGTCACTCAGAATATAACAGATATACATGTTTGAGATAGATAGATAGATAGATAGATAGATAGATAGATAATCTATCTATAATTGTATTACTTTTTTCTTTTTTTTTTTTTTGGCTCCCTAGTCTTTAATTCATTATATTTTAACACTGGGTGATCATCTTGAGCTTTCTGTGTAATAAAGGTTACTGGAAGATCCAATTTCACCATCATGGATAACTAAGCAACTGACAGAGAGAAAAGTCAATCTTTTTATATCCCATGCATTACTTTTTCACAGTGAAGAATGTGTGCGTGTGCCCTTTTGGATAAATGGATATCATGGGGTGAAAATGACTTTGACCTCTGAATCTTACTTGCAGAAGTCAGACTGTACTGAATCCAACCACAATTATAGTGTGTGAACGTCACTGCAGAATGTAATGTTTTTATGTTCTTGCTTTCTTGTTCCTGATAAGACCTGTCTGTGTGCATGCAACATGTTAGCATGTTTACATTTTCTGTTCTTAACCCAATTATGATTAATAAGCCTACAATGTGTGTGGTCATGTAAACACGTTAACCCATTTTCCTTAAGCATAAACCCACTGACACAGCCAGATTTTTGCCCATTACCCTGATTTTGCCCGGCATGTAAACAGCTCAACTGTTGTTTGTCGGCTTATTAAAATACGCATGTATGATATGTGACAGGAAAGCTTCCTCACTGCAGATTTAAGCACATCAAGCCTGAGTGAGCATTTTGCGGTAGGGGAGGAAAAATTCAAGAAAGACTCTTTCTTGACCCAAGAATGAAAAATGTGTTTTCAAAAAGTGGTAAAGTCAAAATGCTGTATCCGTATGTTTTTCTTGCATATCTAGGTCATTAGTTTGCATGTAAATCGGTAAAATGGAATACATTAATAATCAGATTTTTTATATATTTCAAGTGCATGTAAACATGCTTAGTGATGACCTTTGACCTGCTTGGTGCTTGTCCATGACATGATCATTATTGTAAGAACTCTCCAGTGAGATGCATGGGCCCTTTTCCAGCGATATCCATGGCAGTTGCACTCAGAGATTGCCTGACCTCTACTAACAAGATCTGTCCCAATGCACAAGTTGTGTTTTTAGATTCAATAGTTTTTGGGGGTTTTTTGTGCCAGAATTTTATTTTAATCAAGGCTCACCAAGACACATATTCTGTCATGCAATAAATACCAGCGTCAATGTGACACAAGAATTGATCTTAAATGATAAAGAAGACTGTTTTCTACAAAACGGTCAGACACTAGAGGATTACGTGAGACCTTATGCGCAACTCATTGTAGAAACATCTACATGTACAATGAGGTGCGCTGGGACACGTTCAAGCATCGTTTCTGAAGCAGGATGGATGATATCCTCGGCTAGATGCTGCTGGTGGGGGAGGATCACTGCTGTTTTGCCAAGTTTGTGGATTACACCTTGTGGCTGTTCTGATCCTTCCTTATCACATGAGTTGTCCAGCTCCAACTCCCTGAGATAGCCATCATCTCCAGCAGCCGCTCCAGACAGGATCTATCGTTCCAGCCCCAGAGTGTCCTGGAGGACAAGAGAAATATTCCGCTGCAGACCTAACCTTGACGCCCGAGCCCGCTACAAACCATGTTCGAGAGCTGCCTACTCCCTCAGAGCCAGAGCCTGCCAACTCGTCCTTCCCGGAGCTAGAACCGGAAGCCACCTCCGTCCCGAGACCCAAGCCCACTGCCAAATCCATCTCAAAGTCCACGCTGTGGTGGCAGTCCTCTCATGAGCCAGTCAAGGAGCTCTGGCTCATCCAACTCACAGCGGAGCTCCCACCCTTGTTCCCTGCCCCAGCACTCACTCCAGGGAATCCTGTAGATGACCCAGTCACTCCTTGTCACCTGCCTACTCCGTAGTCCCCGTCATCACCTCTGGCTCCATCCATTCCCCAGGACTCACTGGCTCCGCTGGTGTCATGCAGCTCCTTTGCTCTGCCTCTGGCGCAGTCTCCCACCAATTATCTGTCTCCCCCTCAAGTCTCGTCTTCACCAGCCAAGCTCTGATCTCCTGGCTTCACCTCAGGCCTCCAGGCCCATGACTCCACCTTGGCCTGTCAGCCCATTGGCTGCACCTTGGCTCTGCGGTCCCTCAGCTCTGCCATTGTCCTACATCACTCAGGCCCCATCGGGCTCCCTCGTCCCTCCAGCTCTGACTTGGTCACTCGTCATCCTGGTTCCACAGCAGACTTCCAGGCCTCTGGCTGCACCTCAGCCCACCACTCCTTCGGCTCCACCTGGTTCCTCCTTCCCTCTGGGTCTGCCTTGGTCCTCACTCCTTATGGTTTTTTCCTGCTCTGCCAGGCCCCCGTCTTCACCTCGGTCACCCAAGTCAACAGTGTCTCCTCGAACTTCCTGGCCCTGGGACTTCGCCATGGTCTGTTATCCTTTTGTGGGGGTCTCCACTGTTGATAGCTCTACCTCTGTCAGTTGGCCCCCAGGCTCCGGTCAAGAAACCCATCAGGGCTCCGCCTTGGCTCCTTCCTCCGTCAGCTCCGCCTTGGTGTTCCCCTCTTTTTGCTTCTCTCATTTCCTGTCCTTCGCCTGTCCCTTGTCCTCCTTTGAAACCCCCTCCCTCCCTCCCTTCAGGACTGTTAGTTTAGGTGTGAGGACGCACCTCGTGGGAGGGGACAGGACTGTCAGGGTTATGTCTATTTCAGATGTGTTTTTGTTCATGTTTCAAGTACACTGTAAGAAATAATTGTTAGTTTAACTTTAAAAGTAAGTAACCTGGCTGTGTTCATTGAAATTAAAAATATGAGTTAATACAAAGAAGGAGATTGGTTTAATCAACTGAAAATCTAAATAGTATTTTGGTATCTGAACCACATTATTTATCTAATGCTGGGTACCATTACAAGATATTTAGGGGGTGATTTTGGACCGATTTCTCCCCTTCCAACAATCCTGGGTGAAGTCCAGATTATCTTGATGTTTCTACAGATTATTTTATCAGATTTTCCTGAGGTGTGTTAAGAGTGAGTGAATCTGCTCGGAAGAATATAGGAGCTGCCCCGATCTTGAATCGTAAATATTCAACATGTTGAATATTTACAATCATAAATCCTGTTGTGTGGGAGGAACCCCGAGGACAAACGTGTGCACGCTCTGGAGATCATCACTTGAAACGAAATACCCAATCAGAAAGTAAGCTGATGGAAGACTCACCTCCATCTCGCAAAGTAAAATGTGAAGTCCATGTTCACACGGTCTCTACGACTTCATATAAACATTTTTCTTTTTCCCCCCCTGCAAATTTTTTGTAAAAAGTAGTCCATACACTATTAGCATAATTTCTTCTTTCCGGTCATCCGCCTTGTTTGTTTACTTTAAAGTCACATTTGATGCAAGAGATTATGCGAGATTTTCTGTGTTCACAGGTGGGACTCTGGTTGTATCTGTTAGTGTCTGGTGTGTTTTCCTGGTCACATCATGGCACTCCACACACTAGAGGAACAAAACGGTTAAATCTATGATTTCTTATGGTCATGTTTGTGGTCTCTCACATTTTTAAAATCTTTAAGATTTTAAAAATCTTTTAGTGTGGCCCCAGCTTAAGTTGATTTGACAGAAGTAAAAAAAGTCATTTTTTACAGTGTTGATCCTTTCAGTTTATTGTTTCCTAGTTAGTTCCCTTAGTTACTTATTCCTCCTCATCGGTAACCATGGTTACTTATTAGTTACAACTCGTTTAGTTCCCTTGTTTGCTGCTCTTCGTTGTCGGTTCTCATCTTTGTATTCATGGTTGTTAGTGTTAGAATTGTCTGTTAGATTTGAATACACACATGCATTCTTCTGTGTATTTTCTCAAGATCTTAAATCCTGCAAATTGTGCATTGCATTATTCATGCAATTTTTTCTATGAGAGATCAACAGACGATTTTGCACCTTAATGGAGTTTTATTGCTTTAAAATGCATAAATGTGTCAGAATTTGTCTATGATACTGGAAAATGTTTGAATTACAGGAGACTGCAGGGTATGTTATCAGAAATATAAGTATATAAGCTCTCAGTTTATCAGCCTTTACAATGCTCTGCCTCACACTGACACAACGTTTATCAGGTATTATTGGGCATTTTACAATACTTTTGAGTGCGGCTGATCAATTGAGACTTTATAGTCTATATAAAGGGAATTTTTTTCATGTAAATTCAGTTATGATTTTGAGATGCCCTATTCACTCATTGCGTATCAATAGCCTTTCAAAACGAATCTAAAAAGATAAATATAAAACAGACTTCGTTCAACTTCCCTCACTCGAGAGCAATAATTCATCACAAATTTCATAGTTCTCTCATCGTGCAGCATGTATTCATAATGAAACATGGGCAAGTGCTCCACTGCAGTGAGTGCCAGATGATAAGACACGAATGAAGATGTGTGCATAAAATGATCACAGACACTGAAAAAATGTTAATCCCCAGAACCGCATCTATCCTGCGGGGTTATAAATAAATAATCTAATTTTTATTAATGTTTATTGCTTATGATTACATTATTCTATGTGATTGTTTTTGTAATATCTTTTACATAAAGAACTTTTTTCATTTGACATTCCAATAATTCTTCAATTAAGCTGACTTTGATCATGCATACTAATTGGTTTAAGATTTATATTGCTATTTTTTATATTTAAAGGGGGTTTGTAATGCTAACTAACTTCTAAACTTTAACACTAACTGCTACCTTTTTATATTAATTTTTAAAAGATAATAAGTTATCTTTATACACTCTCAAGGGGCCTATTACCACAATTTAATTAAATGCATGGTTGCAAGATACAAATTAAGATTTATTGATTTAATCAAGTTGCAAACATATTTTGATGAGATCTGTTGACATAATAATGTTGGTTTAATTGAAATGTCTGCATACATTTTTTTAATTAAGTTGTCGTTACTTTACTTAAATTAGGCAGTGGATTTCTAGTTCCCAGCATGCTTTGCAAGTGTTGCCTTGTGTGTTTTAGTAGAGGGAAAGGCCTGTTAGTGTTTAATGCTGTTATGTTTGACATTTAAAAGAGTTATTGTTGAAGTTTTGTTACTATTGTGCTAAGGAGTATAGAGCTCGTGGTGAGGTTGTCGTTGGCTTGGCTTTATGAAGGTATACATTACATTGAATGTTGTTCTATCAGCAATAACTGTGCTAATTCCAGTGTTTAATTGCAAATAGGCAATGTTACATATTAATTATGTTTAGATTATATTTAAAAGAAAGTAATTAGCAGCTGTCCGCAGATGCTTTTATCCATAATTTACAGTATAGTTATTACAGTATCAGCGTCCTGGGAGAACTTGAGGTTTACACACACACACACACACACACACACACACACACACACACACACACACACACACACACACACACACACACACACACACTTTACCTGCTTTAGAAACATTCCTGTAAGTACTGCTAATAGGGATTTAAAATTCAAAAGGGGAGACAATTACCTTTTAAAGCATCCGTGTAAAAAAACTAACCTGGACATTGAGGATTTGGGTAGAAAAAAAGAGAGGTTCTTCGTGCATTCCAGTGAATTATTAATGGGACATATCATAAATGAAGGAGAGCAGACCACAAATGCGCAGTATCCTTTTTACTCTTACAGCAGAATACAATGGGGGAAAAAAGAAAAGAATCAGGAAGAAAAGAATGTAGCGACTGAAAATAGCTCTTACCATAGATATTCTTGTTATACCACATCACATTAAAATACCAAGCGTTACGCTATTCTCTTGAAGTCTGAACATGAGAACATGAAGGAAATGTTACAGCTCATTCAGTCAAATTGATGGATAAGGATTATTTGTTGCACAACCTTATGATTTGATATGATTTGTTTCTGTGTGAACTTGCTATCACCATGGAATGGTCAGAAAAACGCACAGGAAATACAACATGTAAAAACAATTTTTACTTGATGTTTAAAACAAAACAACGTATCCAGTCTTGCCATTTGAAACTACACTTTCCCTTATTTGTACCCATGTTTATTAGATTAGTTTATTATTTAGAGAGAGAGAGAGAGAGAGAGAGAGAGAGAGAGACTTTTGACTTTTAAAGGTCTATTTATTTACAACAAATTAAAAAACATTAACTTTTAACAATGTTTCCAGGAGAAGAGAAGAAAAAAATGAAATACTAAAAATTAAAAATACAATAATAATCCTTTTCAAACATACAGTAGCTACACTTAAATGTTTCCAAGCAGCCATCATTATCAACATCACAAATGCATTGATTTATTCCCCATTTATATTTAAACATTTCCATGTCTCTGACCAGTTTATAGAAACTAAATTCAATTGTAATGTAAACCTTTTAAAATGGACACCACATCAGTTGATCCATCACCACTCAAAAGCTTTTTCGATGACAACCACATACCTAGTGTTTTAAGGTGCCATATTTTAACACACACAGAGAGAGAGAGAGAGAGAGAGAGAGAGAGAGAGAGAGAGAGAGAGAGAGCGCTCCCCTTCTCCCTTCCTCAGAAAGATCCTACAGGAGCAGTCTGTCTGCTGAAAGAGCGAGAGCTCAGGAACGTCAGAGTTGGAAGACAGAGTTGTTCCCGGTCTTTGCACCCTGTGCTCGGAGCAGATGGCACGGCAAAGTGAAGCGCTCTCGTAGTGTGTTGTCTTCAGCTGCTGTAAGGTAACGGAGCATCACTGAGTCAATGTGTGGATAAAGCTTGCTTTGTGTGTGTTTGCCATTCTTCCTCTCTTATTTTGCACTGTTTTACATCCTGCATGCTGTGTGGATGTGTATTGTTTTGTGTGTGTGTGTGTGTGTGTGTGTGTGTGTGTGTGTGTGTGCGCATGCATACATAACAGTGAGAAACAGTCGTCTAACTGTAAAGGCTCCCTTATTAAATAAGCATTAAATCTTATATTACTTCTGCTGGCTGTGTGATGCATAACATGTCCATGAGATATAGATTCAGTTGTATTTGAATGTAGAGAAAGAGGGTTTTTTCAGTATTTTAATCACTTATTTGCCTTCAGTTGTTCATTCCAATGTTCCTGCTGTGTGACAAATGGATCTTTTAAAGTTCATTTATTCCAAATAATTTGAGCTCATAAAAGCTGCATGCATAGTAATAAAACCCCTTTACTACTGTGCAAGCAACTTGTCAACTTCCCATTAGTATTTCAGTTTCAAAAGCAGTTTGATTATATTTGACTCCACTTGATCGGCATTGTGTAGCGTAATAGTAGAGACTAAAGAAGCAATAAAATGCATTTAACCAGAAGTGCATAGTAACTAGTGCAAATGATCAGTGTGGTGCACAAGACAGTATGTAATTCCTTAAAATAATAAATCAGAGATTGTTGCAATGGACGAGTAAATTACTAAATAGACAAAAAGTGGTGTTAGAAATGAATATGTTTGTTTTATTTCCATGTCTTTGAGCAGCCTACAGTCAACTATTTGACAGCTGAGCCAGATTCTGTATTTAATGGTTTGTTTTGATTGAAAGATTTAATTCATTCACTCTTGAAACTAAAGGTTCTTCAGTGGTTCTGCCTCTATATCAGACCCCCAAATCACATACACATACAATGCTGTGACATTTTGTAGTATAAATAGAGTATAGTGTGTTCACTAAATAAAATTGCAGTTTAAATATCCAGATGATGCACTTAATTAGCAGATAAAACGTGGTGTGTTAGTGGCCATTCACACAGAATGCGCTTTCCCATTCCACTGCGCTACTTTCCCATTGTTTTTCAACGTAAACACTCGCTAAATGGACGTCATTAACCACTGCACTTACGTCTTTTGCATCTCGCGCATGACGGTTCGTTCTAAATTCGCAGCGCTTAGACCTTGACTTTTTTCCGTTTCACTGACCTGCAATAGCAAAAATATGTTCTGTGTGAACGGCCCCTTAGACACTTCATGTACTCAACTGTCACAGCTTTTCTTCCATAGTGGAAGGAACTATCAGACTCCAATGTGAATGTCAAAATAACCTTATAACAATTGTACACTAGATGTTAAAGTACGTAGAGCATTTATAAGTGTATAGTGCGTTATTTGGGACACAACTATATATTAGAGCCCGGCCGATATGGATTTTTTGGGGCCGATAACAATAATAGGGAGTTAAAAAAAGCCCGATATCAATATATCGGCCGATATTATTTTTGTATATATTATAATACAGTAGCAATATTATTTATGTGCATATTATAGTACAGGACCAGTCAAACGTTTGGACACACTTTCCCATTCGTGTGTACAAACTTTTGACTGGTACTGTATATAGAATACAGTATACATAAACAGAATATATATAAAAACACATTTTTTGCAATGATCACTAATGATCAAGATTGGTGACAAAGATGTGTAATGGAGGCAGGATGAATGATAGAATGAGAATGATACATTTGAGCTGTAACCAAACTAGTTTGCATTGCATGTTCTATTCTATATTATATTCTAAATACTGTTGCATAATCTTCACTAATGACTTTGTTTTTATTTAGTCACGCTATATAAAAAATAACTTGTATCAATAAATATATCAAAAGTGTCACTGGCAAAACCTTGTTATCTTCTATTATTAGTCTTAATTCCTCTAGTCTACCAGTGGAGGAAGTAGGCTACTCAGATCTTTTTACTAAAGCAAAAGTAATAATACCATAATGAAAACATGCTACATATGTACAGTACTTTTACTTAAATAGGCTACTATTTTCAATAGGCCTAAGTAAGTAGTAAGCAAAATGTACTAAACGTGAAGCTACTCATTATGCAAAATGGCCCTATATAAAGTGTTATAATTATTTAAATTATTGGAATATTGCTTGATGTTGTAACGTAGCGTTATATGCAGAATGGGCTCACACTGTGTCTACACCGGACGCGGCCGTTGTTGCTCGCGTCGCTGTTTACCCTGGACGCGGCAAAGCGCCCGTTACAAAGCAGAACGAGGCATCAGTTTACTGTCGGAGATTTGTCGCTCGCGTCGCATCGCATCCAGTGTGAAGAACGTCACAGATTATAATGGGTTCAACTGTCGCTCGCGTCCGGTGTATTGTTCAGGCAGCAGCAGACAAGCCAACGCTATCTCACGACCAATTCGTACGAATTTGTACGAGTGATTAAAAAGTGGCTAATTCGTATGAATTCGTACGACCTCACTCGTACGAATTTGTACAATTTGTCTAAACCCACGTGATGGGTAGGTTTAGGGGCGGGGTCAGGGGTAGGTCATTCGTACAAATTCATACGAATTGGGCAACTCGTAAAATATGTACGATTTAGCAAAAATCTTACTAATTCGTACGAGTGAGGTCGTATGAATTCGTACGAATTAGCCACGAGATCGGGCTGGACAAACAGTCAAGCGGTGTCTTAAAGGTAAGTTGCTAACTAGTTACCACGCTACGTTGTCACATAGTTGGTGAGACGCTATGCTATAAAGTAAATAAACAATGTCCCCGTCTTTTACTCTCACAATGTTTTCTATATTAGCTAGCTAGCCATGTTTCATACTTTGTCGGTGGAGTGGAAGCTAATGTGTGCGCATCTTACACCGCGTCTGAAGAGACCTCATTACTGAAGGGAAAGAGTTGGCTGGTGTCACTACAGTAACCTGGGTCGCCATTAGCAAACAATGGAGCGCACTCTGCTGGACAAACTACGTAATTTACAAGCATTTTATCAGAGTTATATTTTCTGTAAAAAAAAAAAAAGTTCATATCCGCAGCATATCTGCGTCATAAACGCCGATACCGATGTATCTGCGACAGGCTCATATCAGCTGATAAAATCGGCAGACCGATATTACGCGGGGCCCTACTAATGTATTTATATTATAGATTTATATATATATATATATATATATAGTATTTATTTATATTTATTAGTTACATATCACCTAATGGACGTATTAGACACATATTACTGTGGTGGACCACAGTAGCCTTCAGAACTGCCTTAATTCTTAGTGGCTTTGATTTCCCAACAAGGTGTGAAAGCAGTCTTTAGTAATGTTGGACCATATTGATAGAATAGCATTGCAGTTGATGGAGATTTTGTGGGATGGACATCCAGGGCTGAAGCTCCTGTTCACCTACATCCCAAAGATGCTCTATTGGGTTGAGATTCGGGTGACTGTGGGGGCCATTTTAGTACAGTGTACTCTCATTGTCATGTTCAACGAAACCAATTTGAAATGATGCGAGCTTTGTGACATGGTGCATTATTCCTGTTGGAAGTAGCCATCAGAGGTTGGGTAATGGTGGCCATAAAGGGATGGACATGGTCAGTAAAAAATGCTCAGGTAGGCGTGCATTTTATACGATGCACAAATTGGCACTAAGGGGCCTAAAAGTGTAGCCAATGATAACATCCCCACACCTTGACCACCTCACCAACACCTGCCTGCCACAGTGGTAACAAGGCCATGATGGTTCCTTGTTATCATTTGTTTACGCCAAATTCTGACTCGTCCATCTGAATGTCTCAGCAGAAATCGCACTCATCAGACCAGGCAACATTTTTTCCAGTCTTCAATCGGTCCTATTTTGGTGAGCTCTTGCAAATTGTAGCCTCTTTTTCCTTTTTGTAGTGGAGATGAGTGGGTACCGGTGGGGTCTTCTGCTGTTGTAGCCCAGCCGCCTCTAGGTTGTGCGTGTTGCTGGTTCCACAAAGGCGGTGTGCATACCTCGGTGGTAACGTGTTGGTTTTTCAGTCAACGTTGCTATTCTATAAGCTTGAATCAGTCGGCCCAATTCTCCTCTGACCTCTAGCATCAAAAGGCATTTTCGCCCACTGGAATGCGCATTTGGTTGTTTTTCCCTTTTCACACCATTCTTTGTAAACCCTTGAAATGGTTGTGCGTGAAATCCCAGTTAATGAGCAGATTGTGAATTACCTCTGACCGGGCCCGTTATGGCACCAAAAACCATGCCACGCTCAAAATTACTAAATCACCTTTCTTTTCCCTTTCTGACTTTCAGTTTGGAGTCAGGAAGATTGTCTAGACCAGGACCTCACCCTTAAGATTGAGCAAATGACATGTGATTGGTTGATGAGATAATTGCATTAATGAGAAATTGAAAAGGTGTTCCTAATTAATCTTTGGTGAGTGTATATATATATAGATCTTTTTATGTTTTTTTTTTTTTAATCAAATTCCATATCAATATTGCAAATCAATTCCATTCTGGATTCTGTTTTTAATGGTTTCATTACATTTTAATAATTTGACAGCCCTACTTTTTGATCATTTAGTTTATTCATTCCTGGGTCTGAGGTGGTTTGCTTGTATTGTTAAGGGTTTGGAAGAAAAGAAAGACACATCATGAAGTATGTGTGAGACATTTGTAATAGTGTGAGTGCATCTATCTCTTATCCTCCTCATGTGTAATAAGCAGAGCTGTAATGAGCATTGATAGGGATAATAGATGGAGGACGGGAGAGATGTAGAGAGGAAAATCCATTAGGGTTAAGTCTTTTGCAGCTGGGACAGGCTTAGAGTCATCGTCCTTCACTTTTCACCCCAGAGAAATCATAACTCAACTGTGTTGAGCACCGGTTCTGTAAATAAACTCTGAGTTCAGGGCACAAAAGAAACGGTCCTAATAAAATTAATAAATGAATGATTTATTGTAGTGTGAAATAAGGTCAGCAGAAATGCCTTCAGAAACAAAAACCTATCCACCAATTCAACAGGACAGAAGTATTAAATGCAGGTTATTCCCCATGGGCAGAACAGGCTGTGATTCTGAAACGCATTACGATTTCCGTTCAGTTACATCAGAAACACACACTGGCAGTTTGCCTGAGGAGACGGAAGATGATATTCTACCCTCAGACTGAACTAAGCACCTCAGATTGTACACCTTTGGGATCTTTTTTTCAGCTTAGGATGTGGAATGTCATGTCAGACATGAGTAATTATTAAGAAATAATCCACCCTCTTTTCCGGGCCAACATTATAATCGTGGAAAGAATGTGGGTGGGCACTTTAGTGACATTTTTCTAAAGCCACTCGATACTGACTACACTGCAAAAAATGTCTTCAAAGTTGTAAATTAAACAAAGATTATTGGAGTAAATACTATTTAAGTTCCTCTACTTCAAATTTTGCATTTAATGTAATGCATTGCTTGCTGTTTCTTTGTAATTGAAATTGTGGCATTTGTGAAAACTAGCAATTTCTGAATTAAAATTGTTTTCTACACCATTTTTTTCAGTCTAGACAATCTGGAAAAGAGCTAATTCAGTCTGCATGAAAGGACGTTTTCAACCAAATTTACTTAAGTAATATGATGTTTTTCAGACGAAAACAGGATATTCAATGAGAAAAAAAAATAATAAAAAATTATATATATATATATATATATATATGATTGGATCGTGAAGTGATCTTTGACGTTATGGCAGGGGTTCTAAAATAAGAGAGCTTGATGACATCATCCATAAAGGAAAATGGTTTCTGAAGCAAAGCAAGTTGTTGCCAAATGAAGAAAGAAAAATAGGTTACACTTCATTTCAATAGTCCACTTTATACATTCTACTAACTGTAAGTAACTTTGCAACTAGATGTAAACTAACTCTCATTAATTTGCAACTACCTGCCAACTAACTCTAAGACTGTTAGGTTAGGGTTTGGGTTAGTAGAATAAGTTGACATACTTGCACAATTACTCACAGTCAGTTGAATGTCTGTTGGAGGAGCATCACAATAAAGTGTCAGCAGATATTAACCAGACAGTCTACTAATACTCTAATGAGAGTTAGTTGACATGTAGTTGCAAAATTACTTATGGTTAGTAGAATGTCTAAAGTGGACTATCGAAATAAAGTGTGACCAAAAATGTATTTATTTATTTGTGTTTTTTTTTTTTTTTTATGTATGTGTGTGTGTGTTTATTTATGATATATATAGAGTTGTTCACGATGAGATCAGAAACCTGTATTATGGAAGTAAACGGTTCATCTTGATTAGCATGCTAGCTCATGTTGTGCTAATTAATTTAAAATGGTGGTTGTCCCTTAATCAGTAAATTCACATGGGAAAAGTGCACTTATTTTGCAGTAAGTTTGACATTACTTATAAGTTTGCTCTTATAAAGACCTGGAGCGGTTGGAAGAAATCCTCCCCCTGAGACCAACCAGCCATTAGCAAGTCTTAAGTATCCGTGAAAGTGCACCCTCTTCCCCAGCGACTCGTCTTTCTGTGTGCTGTTAAATACAAGAACACAGTGGTCTGTCATTTGTTTGCACTGGTTATTCCATGAGATCAATGAATAGTCTTATTTTTTTCACGCATTCATCCACAGAGATATGCGCTGCTGGGATGGTTTCTTTCCACAACAGGGACAGCCGTCTAAGGCCTCATTCATAATTTACAATGATGGAAAATGGTGTTTGTCTGTATAACTTCTAAGCTGCATCCAGCAGGAATAAGGGAGATGGTGTTAGGATTAGGATCGCTTTTGTACGTTTCTGACATATTGATATTGCTTACATAACAGTGGTAGTATTATGATAAAAATTCAAAAGGAGACTCATTAGCGTTTGAGGATTGTAGGTCTTTCAAAGCACTCATAATGATGCTGATTAGTGTTGTACAATTTTGCATCAGAATATTCAAAATATAAAATATTAATCTTGTTTTGAGACACTGTGTTTACATGCACATTTTTACTCGTTACACTTAATAAGGTCATAAACACTCGCATCAATAATTCGGACCTGACTGTAAGTCGCACCGGGTCAAAATTGCATTATTATTACATTCAAAAATAATGTAAAATACTGGTAAATAAAACAAAACATTTACAAACATTATACACACTATAAACATGTATTTCCCCTCAATCCATAACAAATCCTTTAAATTTAGCTGTATAAACAGAGCAGGATTGAAACATATAAGTATAAAACAAACATTATAACAACATGTGTGATAAACGCCAAGCCTAAATGAATTTATTTAAAGCGAAACTGAAACTAAATGTGCTATAAATTTAAACTTGTATATGTAAATACACACCTCTCTCATTTCTCGCGAGTCCACTCCACAAATGTTTTGCGTGTTTGATGTTAAAGGTGCAGTAAGCGATTTCTGAGAAACACTGTTGATTTTTTTATATCAACCCAAATACACTAATACGCAATGCAAGAGTAGATGTCTCTTTGTCATAGCTGAAGCGAAGCAAAATAATGCTTTGTGAAAAATGAAACGAAGATGACGAACGAACGACAAGGAAAAGCAAAAAAATAAACAAACAGTAAGAGTATACAAGAGTTGGTTGTTGGTCGCCAGCAACTCTAATCTACGGTGGCCGAGAGGTGCAAAACAAATCACAATTATAAAAACAAAATAACAAGTCAGAAAACACAACGACAATTCAGAAAACAAAATAACAATTCAGAAAACACAACGACAAATCTGAAAACAAATTAACAAATCAGAAAACACAAAAACAAATCTGAAAACAAATTAACAAGTCAGAAAACACAACAACAAATCTGAAAACAAATTAACAAGTCAGAAAACACAACGACAAGTCAGACAAAACGGAAAAGGTAGGTATATGTGGCGAATGTAATACTGATCGCTGATTGGACGAGACATCTGTCAATCAAGACATGCAGAAAGTACAGCAGACTGCGGCAGAGAACAGAAAGATCGATTCGCGTGTGCATGTGTAAATATTAGAGCTGTCTATTTAACCGGCTAATTTAGTGAGATTATTATGGAGAACAAAACTTTTCAAATTAAAATCTTCCTACCACTATCTGGTTTGGTCAGACAAAATTATAATAGAACTCGATCTGGTAAAGTGGGAGAGTGGCGTGTTGGAAGAACAGCAGATTTAGCTTTTGACGCGAACGACCTGAGTTCGAGTCTCCCTCGAGCGACAAATTGTAATTCACAATATTAACTTCTTGTTTATTGATCTGTATAAAACCACATGTAGAAAAAACAAAAGCTCATGCAGGGGCATTGCCCCTATATTTGGAATTTTTAGGGCATTATAACTGCATTCTAATAGTGTTTATGTTTGTTTTTTGCAAAGTGAGGGACCTATTCGATAATGTCAGCTCACAGCCTCGCACATAATTAAAAAATTATCGTAGACGATACAGCTAATATTTACACATGCACACGCGAATCGATCTTTCTTCTGCCTGTATTATCTGCATGTCTTGATTGACAGATGTCTCGTCCAATCAGCGATCAGTATTCCATTCGCCACATATACCTACCTTTTCCGTTTTGTCCGACTTGTCGTTGTGTTTTCTGACTTGTTAATTTGTTTTCAGATTTGTCGTTGTGTTTTCTGACTTTTTCATTTGTTTTCAGATTTGTCGTTGTGTTTTCTGACTTGTTAATTTGTTTTCAGATTTGTTTTTGTGTTTTCTGATTTGTTAATTTGTTTTCAGATTTGTCATTGTGTTTTCTGAACTGTTATTTTGTTTTCTGAATTGTCGTTGTGTTTTCTGACTTGTTATTTTGTTTTTATAATTGTGATTTGTTTTGCACCTCTCGGCCACCGTACTAATCAGACAATGGCACTCAACTTTCCTGATACTATAGCTAACATTACAACAACAGCATTTATTGGTTCTGTGACACAGCAAAACCAAATGTTACTAATGTATGGAGCAGAAATAACGCAAACCTCTGCATCCGTTTTCAGGCCTCCCGCTTGTCCAAGTCTCTCCACGTGCGTAACCCTTCTTTTTCCAGTGATATTTTTCTTCCCTTTTGTAATATCTCTCAGCCATCTCTCTTTCTACAGTCTTTCTTCACTCTCTCTCCCCCCCCCCCCCCCCCCCCTCATGAGTGGACACGCCCTCTCCTGCTGATTGGCTATGAGTGTGTTGTGCCGCTTGGTCTGATCCACTTTCAACAGTGTTTCTATGAAATCGCTTACTGCACCTTTAGTTGCAGTATATAGGTCGCTTTGGAATATAAGTCACATAATGTTTCAGATGATTAAAAAAAATTCTTATTAAATATATTGAAAAATATGATGTATCAATTGTACTTATTAAATCTGCATGTTTTGTTTACATTTTCATTTTAATTCTGAATAAAAAATAGTGCTATGTAAACTGGAATTTTTATGAATTACCTTGTTTTTTTGTGTTGTACATGGAAATACAATCATTTCTTCTGTTGTATAAAGCAACTGGACACTGGGACAAACCTGCCTAAAACGCACAGGTCTTGTGCCAGAGAGAGTTTTTGAACAGCTCAGGATGAGAAAGGACTCTCTTTTGGAGTCCGTGTGAAACGGCATTCGCAACCTCTTTAGTTTTGTATTTGGTTGTATTTCTGGGTGAAACAGGGAATTTAATGAGACAGAATAGGGTGAAACTGGGAGTTGATTGGTCATAAAAAATGTAAGTGTTTGAAGGTTCAAAGGGAAATGTCACACTATAGGCGGAGGAAGTTGTTACATTTTTGATAATAGTTTATGAGAAGCAGTTTTTTTTTCTGTGCATCAGTGAATTGTGCACAATAATACCAGGATTGTGCATTAAGGAAGGAAGATGTTTTATTGTTATGTTGACTTTAAGTAGAAATTCTGTCTGTAGTAAATCTGTTCTTGTTGTTTATCTCTCTTTGTAATGTCACTCTATAATGTTTCTGGGGAGATTCTGCAACCATGTGTTCAATGGACATGAATCTGATGTGTGATGGTTCTCTGTTCCCTCGTGTTTTCTCGCTTCCTCTGCCACTTTCCTTCCCCCAGCAACATCTCTTCATCTCTTTCATGATCTTTTTCAGCCATCTCCTTACATATCGTTTTGCTTTCTCGCTCTGTCTGTCTCTCTCTCTCAAACTAGAGCATCTCAGATGTATAATAGGGTCTGCTTCATGTCCCTGTAACTATTGTAAGCCCGTCTAACTCGATCCAATGGCGGTATTCGAATTAGCGGTGAAGGTCTCTGCGTGTTACTGTCTTTTTTGCAGCAAAGTATATTTGGTTAAATCCTATACATTTTATCTTATGTATTAACTCGTTTCATCTGACTCCATAAAATGAAAAGGTTTTTCAATGATATCTGTGCATCATTAAATATACGTTAATGTTTGACTATTCCTTTTAACTCCAATGAAAATAAAGTCAAAGTCTGTTAGAATAATCAAATATAACAATTTATTATGTCAGGTACATGTATTATTACAATGCAAACCATCAAATGTTCTAGAACAAAGAGGAAAATCCTTTACCCGACACTGTATGGCTACGTGAGCTGAGAGTCGCGAGACCCTCAACCACACGGGCTAATCTGAATACAGAAAACAGCCCTGAGCTCTCCTTGCATTTTCCTTATATAGCCAGACCTTATTTGATATGTAAAACTTGAGTTTAGTGGAAATTTACTGTATTCCCCCACCATTACTGGGGGTAGAAGTTGACCATCTGCTAAGAATAGTGGAAATTAGCATTCAGTCAAATGGTCAGAAGGTGTTAACTCAAAGACACACCAGGGTGTGGAAGATATTTCTAAACTTCCTAAGAACTTTATTAACTTTTGGTTTATTTCTTGGGGAATAAGACCTTTGTACCAGTCGCACCGAGACATTTCAAATAATATCAAACATGTATAAAATTCGATGATAATCATTCACATTAAACCATTTAGATTCTTGTGTGAGTTTGGGAGATCTCTTCCAGGATGAAGAATGGGGAAGAGAAATGTAGATAAGGTGCTCAGAGGAAGGGGGGTGCGGGGGGTGTGTGTGATGTTCAAATGTTAATGTGCAAGCAAGGTCCTTTGTCTTATAGACCTGTGGTGAGGTTGATTCCATCAACCAGTTCTTCCAGTCTTACAGATCCCTCCTTGACCCCGTGGGTCACATTCAGACACTTAAGGGGTCATAGTAAGACGTTTGTCGTAATCCTTGAGATGTCACTGAAAAATTGTCTTTTCAATGTTAATATCTGTAGAAGCTTGCAGAGGACTGTGTTCACCTGCAGAACGCCTGGTCTCACCAGGTGTATGTAGCTTGTGTTCAGCGGGTGGATGGATGCGTTCAGGTTTTATTCTTGCGTTTCAGCCTAGGATGTGAGCAAAGTTCATAAAGTCAATCTAGACCTTTATGACTTGTTCAGTCAACGTGTCATTCCTTCATAGAGAAACTTCTGCGTCCCTGACACCTTCCCCATGACGATAATCTGACCCTCTTGACCAATCCTGTCACCTCCAGCAGTGCGGTTGTCTGGGCAGACCTCGATGGATGAAGGCGTTCTCCTTGGTTCCACACTGCTTCGTGTGAGACACCTGAAAATCGTCTTAAATGTCCACTTCACGATTGAGCACTTATGAACTTGAAGCCGTGAGGAAATGTATACGAACACATAATGCAACAAAACAAAAAACAAAACAATAGATGGGTTCATGTCAGCAAGTGCGATTGGTACATATGGTCTTGAGTGTTTCTAAAAGTCCTAAATGGTAAGGTGGTCTCATTTTAAATATCCAATTCTCCATTACCACTGTGATGAGGTTAAATTGTAGTGGAATTATAAATATTCTTGGTCTGAATTATTCAAAGGAAATGCAGCAAGAGGTCAGTGTAATCTAAACAATCAAATATATCCTATGCATCAATAAATCATGTAATAATAATAATACTATTCAATCGAAAATTATGAAGAAATATCTATATATATATATCTAATAATTACTGTGTTCAGGAATCTTCTAATGCAAGCCACCTATGCAGATCTCAGTGACTTGGGACATGCTTAATCATTCAATAATGTAGATAGTTCATTCCTTGCCATAGTTGTGAGTGAGTGTGAGTGTGTGTGGGAGAGAGAGAGAGAGAGAGAGAGAGATAGAGATATAGAGAGATTGTGTATGAGAGTGTGTGTTCTGGCTAAGTCACAGTCGATGAAAGGGTTAAATTGTAAATTTTGTAATTGATCGAAGCGCTCATTCTTCAGATCTATCCGTTTTTTATGATGTTTTTGTTATTAGTGGTATGTTGAGAAATCAGGGGCCCTCCGATTTTCCAACCACCCTAACAACAATCAGAAAATTTTAACATTTTGAAAATGGAATAGCAGGTCTGTCTCTGCTTATAATTTGCATCATCGATTTGTGACTGTGGCCATTCATATCTATATTACAGTGTTCTTGTGTGAGTGTTGTGAATAGCATATGCTATGTGCGTCTCTGTTAGACTGTCATCATTGGATCAGCTCTACCATCCTATATGTGTGAAGCTATCCGGATCTGTTAGTGTGAAGATGTACAATAGGTCTTCAGTGAAGTGACACTTTTGGACTTTATGTCATCTTTATCTTCTTAGGATGTGTAGTGTTCAGCCTGGATAGACTTGATGTATTCCAGGTGATGATGATGTGAGGGTGTAGTGATGGAGGAGTGTGTAGTGATGGAGGAGGGTGTAGTGATGGAGGAGTGTGTTCAGTGTTCATGTCTAGGAGATGGGTGGAATCTAATCTATAATAATTGTGTTGTAAATTTAGTTCCAGTTGTATACTGGGAGGCCATGCTTATATAGTGATGTGCTATTGTGAGATGTTAATGGCCTCTTGAAGTGTCTTTTCACCCATCTCCCGAGTCTCAGGTTATGTTCTAACAATCCCCCTGTCCTGGCTCTGATGCAGGTTGGGTCCGGCCCGTCCTGACATCCGTCCTTCAAGGAATTACAGTAATACACCTGAGACAGAAACAAATGCAGAGAGAACCAGTTAATTCGGATGTTTTCAACAGTTTCAAATTCAGACATGTGGAATTCTTCTCCTTTCTCCATTATCATGTCCATTGCAATTTTAATTCCAGTTGTCACATGAAACCGAGTTTCATTGACCAGGTCTGAATTATTGCTGTTGTTTCAGTGCAGTGTGTGACACCTAAAAGCTGCTTCTGCAGTGGAGCCTTCACAGTCTGCTGTGTCATGAGCATTAGAGATCCCGAGATCCCAGTTCTGCTGGGGAAATTTTCTGGATTAATCAGAGTTTTTCTCACTCATATTGTTATGAGATCAAATGGGTCGATGCCCATTGCTTTATTTCAAAGTTGCTCTCTTTACAGTCAGATCTGTGGGCAGAAATTAGTTCACCAGTTTCGGTGTTGCCTGCTAGCATTTGCTTTTTTGTGGTGTCATTCACACGTGTGCAGATCTCTTGTGACCTGCAAAAGGCTGTGATACTTCTGTACACACCCTCCTTGTAAATTTACTTCTCTGATCAGATTCAATTTTAGTTGGTGCGTCCCAGTTAAGGATGATTTGGTTTGCTATTACCTGTGCCACACTTCTGGTTGTGTTTTTGTAAAGGCAAAAAATAAAAGCACATCCCCTCCCCTTTTGGCACTGGGTAGCAGGCCAATGAAATCGAATTGTAAGGATTAATGTCACACTTCTCCAATTAATGCCCTGCTTGGCGATTACAATATAATGACAGATTCAATGAATTTAGATGTTAAACTATTGAGCTATTTGCTATTGGGCTGCTACCCGACTAGCAAATGATGCTAATAGCTGAAGGCCTTGAGTGACCAAAGTTGTTAGCTCAGTAAGAGTTTTAGATGCATTTGAGCTTTGGTTAGTTGCAGAGCGCTGTTTTGTGTCATTAGAGTGTGATTGTCTGCGTTTTATGAAATAGGGTGGAGGTCTGCCTCTGCCCAGTGACCAGCACTTTTCCTCTGTATGGCCTGTTTTGTGACAGGAATTACAGAGTCCGCTCGGTTTTTCACCGTGTGGCTTTCTGAATTCTCCTGCAAATGGAGGATTTTCATGACATTCTAACACAGCTACCTCACCTTGCAACTGTTTTCGTGACTCAATTCTTGTTGCCCAGCTAACAATACCTTCGAATGTATTTTGTGCTGGATAAGCACCATACATGAGCGATTGCTGTATCCGCGGCCCTGCATTTGTAAGTAGTAAATCAAGGAGAGTTACATTGTTGTGGTTAACACCTTCAATTCCAGAATACTCCTCAAACAGTTCAAACATTTTTTCTGCATATGTCTCGAACGATTCTTCAGTACTCTGTTTCCGATTGAAAATCAATTCCCATCCAACAGGACTACAACCACGTAGACCGCGAAGACATTGTTTTAGTCTATTAAAGATTTCACCCTCAGGCTCATCTTGATACACTGACTGCACAATGTTGCCTGTCATCAAAGCCTGTGGTATCTTATAGTTCAGAACGTCTGGAATTGAGCTGATAACAATTTGCCAAATATCTTTTGGTTCAAGCTGAAATGCATGTTTTAGACTAACAATGCGTCTCCACCATGGTTCGAATGGCCCTTTCAAGGGTAATGGTCCGATCTCTGCTTTAAACAAGCTACATTCAGTTACCGTTAGAGGACGCCGAATGGTTGACTCTGTGCCATTTGGGTGCCGTATCACCTTAAAGGCTGAAACAGGCACTCTGTTCAAAACTTTATCACATGCTTCACCTGTCTGAAAAGATACAGGGTTGTTAGAGCAGGGTGGCTCATTTAAGAAGTGCACATTTTTAGTCCCATCGCTGTTGAGCGTTTTGGGAGACATGGACTTTTTAGCATTTAGTTTAGTCTTAAGATCTGCAATGGTGTATTTGTGATTTTTACACTTTTCAGTCAGGGCTAACTGCTCAGCTAGTAATTTATCTAGCTGTGTTTGGAGATCTTGAATCTTTTCCTCAGACATTTTTGCCTCTGCATTTTTAGAATGCACTTCTTCACATTTAATATCCATAAGCGAAGATAGAAATGTTGTTGACTTATCTAGCCGTTTATAACTCATGAAGTTTAAAGCCTCAATTATTTCACCATGTTTTGATTTCTTCTGCTTACTACCCACTGTTTTCCACCAAGTGGAAATTTCATTGTCAATAGCGTCCATGTTAAGACCTTTTTTATTGAGTTTGTACAGTGTAGGCTCGACCTTTTCGGCCCATAATGTAAACAGGACAGGATCATTATACATGTTCCAATTTATATTTGGGGAAATTTCGTTCCCTGAAGCTTTGAATATGAAAAGGTTTTTGTTTCAGGATTAATGAGATGCGCGTTCACAGTTTCTGATTCTCATATATGTTCCTTTGCGTGGTTTTACCGCAGCTATGGGAGTTTTCCACCAAGGATACAAAAATTCAGACTACATGAAGGCAAAGTAATTTCAACGTTTGATTATTCTATTTTTTCTTACTTTATATTTTTCATTTATAGATCAGGAAAACTATATCACTTTGCAGTCCTTCTTCTAAGGATGCACGACACAATCTCGCCAGTCTGACTTATCAAAACAGAGGTAATTGGCTAAATATCTGAGATGTGCCGTATTCACACGTACACAATAACAGACACTTGAATAGCCCCCTTGAATGCCACCTCAGGAACTTAAATCTAATAGAACATTAAATTAGAACAGAGGTTATGGAACGCACCCGAATCCAGGTTGCTGATTCTGGACGGAAATAACTCGTTCCCCTCATTCAAGTACACTTGAATCTGATATTCAGTATTAGTCGTCACTAATGTCTGGCGCAAACTTGTGGAAATATACGAATCCTGTAATCTATTTTGAAAAATAATTTCAGAGCAATCCAGAATTAGCTCAAACGTGATAATATTTCGTTCTCCGAATATGAAAAGTATTTCTGTCTCGGGACTTTCAAGAATTAATGAGATGCGCGTTTGTTGTTTCTGACTTTCAAATTCATTGTGAATCACATTATAACCACATTCAGCATAGACACACACTTGTTTAATTCAGTTCACACAGGATACATGGCCTAGAATACAACATCAACAGCCTTTACCTAAGTGTTCCAAATACACCCACAATAAAGCAATCCTGTGTTTAAAGAATAAACTTACAATTAGCCTATGTGCACATATAATAGCACAAACAACTATAAAGTGTGTTCTATGAGTGCATTACAATGTGTGAAGCACAACTCCAAATTTGAAAATACAAATTATTGCATTATTGCCTTTTAATCCCATCTGTGTTAAAGTGGAAGCTTTCAAATGCAATAGAGTTTGTAAAGATTAGTTTAGGTTTATTATAGAATATTATTCAATGTGGCCTAGGGCCCATGGTGGGCTGGTCACACAAAGGGTTAAGCGTTTTTTGAATGCATGGACAATAGCATTTAGCTTAGCCTTGTTTTGGAAACAGCATGGACAATAGCATTTAGCTTAGCCTTGAGATCCGATTTTAGCCTGTAAATCGTATCATCCTGTTTTTCCAAAATTAGCTTTTTATAAACAATGCATCATCGACCTGCCTTTTATTTATAAAATCATGTGTTTTCCGATCGTTTACAAACTTAGATTTTTCTCTCTGTTGTTTGCTGATTCTCTTCACGTGTTGCTGGTTTGTTTCAACAAAGCCAATACAACAATGGCGACAAACATGCGGCTGATTTGAAAACTTTTAGGGTTTGTTTTACAGCTCCTCGTCAAGTAACGTTACGCGAAAAACATTTGGACGATGTTATTCCGATTTTAGGTTTCGTTTTTTGTTGCTTAGGCAAACAAGGATATCTTTAATCTATTAACAAGGGTTTTCATTCTTCATCTGCGCTGCCGCTATCACGTCCTCACGTATTTCAGTTCCGGACTAAACAAAGGGCTCTCCGACCCATAACAATGCAAACAACATTTTCTCAACACTTCTCAAAAGGGAAGAAAAAGTTGACTTACCACAGTGGCAGAAGAAAGAGAAGATGTTCAAACCTCGTGTTGATTTTAAAATCCCAATACTTTGCTGGATAAGACGTTGCTCGCTTGTGATGCGAGATCACGGAGGCTGGTCACCACTTTGTAAGCCCGTCTAACTCGATCCAATGGCGGTATTCGAATTAGCGGTGAAGGTCTCTGCGTGTTACTGTCTTTTTTGCAGCAAAGTATATTTGGTTAAATCCTATACATTTTATCTTATGTATTAACTCGTTTCATCTGACTCCATAAAATGAAAAGGTTTTTCAATGATATCTGTGCATCATTAAATATACGTTAATGTTTGACTATTCCTTTTAACTCCAATGAAAATAAAGTCAAAGTCTGTTAGAATAATCAAATATAACAATTTATTATGTCAGGTACATGTATTATTACAATGCAAACCATCAAATGTTCTAGAACAAAGAGGAAAATCCTTTACCCGACACTGTATGGCTACGTGAGCTGAGAGTCGCGAGACCCTCAACCACACGGGCTAATCTGAATACAGAAAACAGCCCTGAGCTCTCCTTGCATTTTCCTTATATAGCCAGACCTTATTTGATATGTAAAACTTGAGTTTAGTGGAAATTTACTGTATTCCCCCACCATTACTGGGGGTAGAAGTTGACCATCTGCTAAGAATAGTGGAAATTAGCATTCAGTCAAATGGTCAGAAGGTGTTAACTCAAAGACACACCAGGGTGTGGAAGATATTTCTAAACTTCCTAAGAACTTTATTAACTTTTGGTTTATTTCTTGGGGAATAAGACCTTTGTACCAGTCGCACCGAGACATTTCAAATAATATCAAACATGTATAAAATTCGATGATAATCATTCACATTAAACCATTTAGATTCTTGTGTGAGTTTGGGAGATCTCTTCCAGGATGAAGAATGGGGAAGAGAAATGTAGATAAGGTGCTCAGAGGAAGGGGGGTGCGGGGGGTGTGTGTGATGTTCAAATGTTAATGTGCAAGCAAGGTCCTTTGTCTTATAGACCTGTGGTGAGGTTGATTCCATCAACCAGTTCTTCCAGTCTTACACTATAAAGTAGATAAAAAAAAAAGAAACATAAACATAAACTGTGCCATTCATTCCTTGTCTTTGGTGCAGATTGTTCACTCAACAGTTCACTCAAAAGTCACACTCAAAAAAAGAGAGTGTGACTTTGGCTTATTGATTTTTTTCTGCATCTATAGGATGTGAATCTGAATGACATAACTAAGAGAGACAGAGGTTACAGAGGTCAAACCATGCCACTCTAGTGCATGATTCTTTACCTTTTATTTATTACAGCCCAGATTTTGCAATAATTGCATTCCTCATGGAAAATGGTACTTAAATCCTGGTTGCCCCCTCAAAAAAAAAAAAAAAATTATAGGATTGCATTATGCATTTGTATGTGGTTTATCTGTTTGACTGTTATGTTGTTTTTGTCTAAAACCCACCAGGCTTTGGCCATGCAAGTGGCCACATTGGCACAATGCATTTGTCCTCTGCCAGTCCTTGAACATATGCTGAATGGCATTTGAACATTTTTAGAGAAATTACAAAGATAGAAAGAACACTTTCTGCAAACCAGGGACAGAGATAGATGGTGTTCCTGTTACTCGTCTCCTTCCTTGTCTCTCTCCTTATTTATCCTCCTCACCTTTTTAATTCATTGACAAAATATATATAAAAAAATAGGGAACCTGAATCAAAAGTTTCAAGATTTCCCCTTTCGTTACTTGGCTGCATAATGTGACCCCTGAGTACTGACAGTGCATCATTCGCAAACGCAAGAAATATACAGTCAGAGCAACAAAAAAATAGATATATTTGGTAAGAGCCACAAGACTGTCTCATAAAAACTGTATTTCAATAATTCAGAATAGACCTGTGTAAATTTCTGTAATCACTGAAAATAATCAAATGTAATAGCTAACATCAAGTTGTCATTCAGTTGCTGCTTTTATCCTACATGACTAAGTCTTTCTTTTGCTGAAAAGGAGGGAAAATGGCCTTTATTTGGCCTTTGAACCGAAACTCCTCAAATACAATGCTTGACCAGCAGGCCATTATTGGCATTATTATCTGATTCAAGCATATATCCACTGACCCACAGAATCCCAGGATTGACAATGTCTGTCCTGACTATGGATTTCCAGCACTCGCTGTGCAAGGAAACATAATTTATTCAGAACAAGATGTCCTCTTACAATTGTTAATTAAATAATTTTGTTTTTAACTTGTCAAGAATAATATTTGCTATTACATTTTTTGTACTGAGTGCTGGAGTGACCATTCCCTGTTAGCATTCAGAGTACGGTTAGTGCCAGACATATTAATAGGAAGAGAATGCCAACATCGCCATCAGCCAAGGGAGCTGTAATTGATTCTGTATTCAGTTTATGACTTCTTATTAAATAATGGCTCATGGCCTTCTGTGGCACAATGGACTGCTTAATAAACAGCTGGCGTCCAGATAATAAGGAAAGCGTACAGAGATTAGAGATTATTAAGGTTCACTCGCTGTTTTGTTGATGTAGCAGTCATCTTGGACTTGCTAATGCAACATTTTTCAGTTACAGCTGCCATTGTAATGTTCTGTTTTCTGTCAGACATGATTAATAATGTCTGGAAGATAAAGGAAGTAGTATTCAGCTGGTCATGTGATCTCAACATGGCGGCCTCCATGAGGGCCCTCTCGATGTCGACTACTAATATTAGTTGAGTCTTCATCTCATGTAGACATAACTGCACATTACTTATTTTACACATAGTTTTGAAAACTACTGTATACATCTACTTGGGATTCATGCTTAGGATTCATGCTATAATGGTACCATATTGGTTATAGTCTAATATTAGGATTTTCTTATTTTATTTTATTGTATTGGCTAATAATGTATATTGCATGCTGATTTCTTTGCTTTATAGAATTATTTTCTTTTTCTTATACTATAATAGTTTACAGCATTAGTTGGGAAAGATATTTTCCTCCAAAAAATCGAACTATCGGTGTCGTCAGATATCATTCTGAATAATCAGTGGAGAAATGAAGTATCTGTACATCTCTAAGTATATGTTGTGATGACTAAATTCACTTGTAGTATTTGAAATGATCTTTAAAATGAAATTTTATTTTTTAATGTTTTATTTTTCATTTATTTAGATGAATTTGAATCTTTTTTTTATCAACCATAACATGAAAATAATCGGTTTATTGGTACAAGTCAGACTTTTTATATCAGTTCATCTCAGATTTTATTTCATGGTCCACATGATCTACTGGTTTGTGGAATATGGGGAACATATTTGTCAGGCTTTGCTGTGATCAGAGGAGAGATTAGTATTAAGGGAGGCATGCTGAGCAATCCTGTTCAGTTATTAAATGTCAACATGTTTTCATCTAATAGATTTATTGACCTGAAATGTGAATTTCTGCTTTAAAGTTGTTGTTTTTTCCATCAACCCTCCCTCCCAACTCACTCACCAGTCCACTCACAACTCAGTCTACCGCTGTGCATTTATCAGATCATTGGATTCTATTGAGATCTGCACTTTTTAAAATAGCTTTCTTGGAAATGCTTCAGCGTCAAATACCGCTGTCCCTCATGTCCTGTTGAAATAGAAGTTAATAGCTCAGCAGTAATATTTGTTTTATCAATCAAAGAGCCACTTAGATGTGATGCTACACCTGACTGAATGCCTTAAATGCCCGTAATGGGATAATTAAGAGTTCTTTAAATGTAGAAGTCTGGTCAAGAGAAGATATCCATGCTCTCTCAAGGGAAATGTATTCACACATTACATGTTTAGCAGAACAATGCAGCATTTTCATTTTGTGATTCTTTGTCTGTAATTGGACTCGTGTGTGCATTCGAGAGTGAACATCGGTTGCTTTAGCAACTGCTAAGTGGGATCTGTTGTACAACAATTAGCCAGATATGAAATAATGAAATACTTCCAAAACACAATTTGTGACTTACAGTCCATGGACACGTCTTTATAATTAACAGACTTAGGACCCTATGCTCTCCGAGATGAAGAAAACGTGGACTGAATCACAGAATCCACAGAATTTGGCTAAATTTGGATGAATAAATCAAAAGCAGAGCTGTACACTTAAATTGTGATATGGACTGGTGTCTGTGAATATTAAAGAGCAAAAAGACTGTTATCTAAATATGAATTCTGCATGTCTCTGTGTGTTCATTAGCAATTTCACCATTTCATTTGATAAAACTATTGTCAGATACTCACAGAAATTCAAATCTCTTCACTACATCCCACCTAAATAAAGGTTTGGTTTAACTTGAAGAAATTATGACAGACATATATTTTAGACAACATGGAATATGTAAAAACATAAAGCGACGGATTTGACTATTCCAGTTTGTAAATGCTCAACAAGGCCATGTGGATGCAGTGGCCATATATTTGGCCATAAAGCACAATGTCCAAAGAATGTGCACTTCTATTTAACTGAACTGCACCAGGGCCTACAGAAGGAATGTCATTTTTTTTTTTATTGTGTACTATATGATTGATATGAACATTTAAAGCCTGACTCAACATGAGCATCTTCAGGAGAGATCTGAGAGCTTAAGATAGTGTAGTGTCTCATTTGAGTTTCCAAGACAGGGTCATGTACCATTCTTATTTCGGCTGTATGGAAACCTGAGGTTGTTATGGCAACGAGTCCCCAAAGACAGGCACACCTGGTATTTTCCTACCTATTATTCCAGGAAGCCTCTCTCTCTCTCTCTCTCTCTCTCTCTCTCCTCTCTCTCTCTCTCCTCTCTCTCTCTCTCCTCTCTCTCTCTCTCTCTCTCCTGCCCCCACAAGACCTCAGGAGGCAGTTGAACAGCACTGTGCTTCCTAAAGCCCGTCTAAACCATTAAAACTACCTGGCATCCAGCAAAGATTGCTTTAATATGTTCTTTAATGTGTCTTTGACATTATTTTTACAATGGTCCAAAAAACGCAGACTCCCTTGGCACCTTTCTCAGTTTAATGTGGTTATTTTAAGAAATTATGACTATGTTATAAATATTTTAAGAATCCTAGTCTTCATATCTTGAATTTTTATAGGATGGGAAGCCAAAAAAAAAGGGACCATAAAGTGGTTCATCTGACTAATATGTGCTATATTTCAAGTCTTCAGAAACTATGCAATTGTGTGAGGAAAAAGCC
>JAVALU010001889.1:0-106955 GCA_030770095.1 Gila robusta
TGAAACAACACCTTTTTTAAAAATAGCTTATCTCGCTCCGTACCAGTCGGACCCCGATCGTTATGTGGCGTACTACAAATCTCAAACCGGAAACGGCTTGCCCGGTTACGCAGGGGGTGGTGTTATGTACGGTTCCGTTTTTTGCATCAGGAATCGGTGGACTGTTTAGGGGGTTGTATCGCATGGCAATCCCTTTCCTTAGAAGGGGATTCAGTATAGCAAAACCACACCTAAAAGCTGCTGCAAAAAATATAGTAAGTGATGTCGTAACTACAGCTCTAACAAAGTCGTATAACAATGATGACGGTCAGAGCGGACATGGACTTATGGTCATGGGGCGTAGACGGTTAAAACCACCAGGGACCCGTATGAGAAGAGGGCGTGGTCATGGCATAAAGAAAACTAGACGCATCAGTAAGAAGCGCTCAGTCGCAAAAATCAAACGAAGAACTCGTACCAAGCGTGTGAAAAGAACTACAAGATTAAAAAGACGATCCAATACTATATTCAAAAAAAAAAAAAACATGTCTCTGTTACATTGCATGTCTGACGAATGCATCAAGACCAAGCTGGATCTGTTTACTGTCCCTTTGACACAAACAGCTATTGAAAAAAACACTTATGTGGAAATTCCACCAATTTCATCTATTACAGATTTATCTCCGATAGAATTTTTCATAGCGGGGACATGTGAAGATTACACAGATTTGAATAATACGCTGTTATTTACCTGTGTCAAAATAACTCTTCCGAACGGAGATGAAATTCCTGACGGGGCTCCGGTAGGGCTTCTTAATTATCCTGCATCGTGTATCTTCTCTCAGGTTGATGTATCGTTAGGAGATACCCTAGTATCGCAATCCTCAAATACTTATCTGTATAGATGCATTATCGAAGCGCTCATTAATTATGGGAGAGACACGTTAGAGAGTAACTTTAGTGCTGGACTTTTTTACAAAGATACCGCGGGCCACATGGACACCACAGACCCAGCCGGTGGTAACGAAGGATTAACAAAAAGAGCAGCATTCACCAACGCCAGCAATGTTGTGGAGTTACTAGCACCGATACACAGCGATATATTCTTTCAACCGAAACTATTATTGAACGGTGTTGATATTCGTCTTCGTTTAACCAGAGCAAAAGACGCATTCTGTTTGATGCGTGGTGACGCTGTCGATTATAAACTAAAAATACTCTCTGCTTCACTCTTTGTCAAGAGAGTCACTGTATCGCCTGCGGTGCGTCTGGGACATGCACAAGCGCTCCTCTCGGCCACGGCCAAATATCCTATAGACCGTGTCTGTGTGAAAAATTTCTCCATACCAGCCGGGGCGCGCGTCTCTAACCATGAAAATCTCTTCCTCGGCGCTCTGCCAAAATCTATAATTTTTGCGATGACAGATAACTCAGCGTTTACAGGAGCCTATGATAAAAACCTGTTCGCTTTCAAGCACTTCCATCTCGAGTATATAAATCTCACCTCTGATGGAGTGCACATCCCTACTCACCCGTTTCAACCACAATATAACTTAGGAAACGCCGTAAGAGAGTTTTATCAGCTGGTGTCTGCGACAGGTAGACATCTGAAGAATCAACCTTTGGCCATAGACAGAGAGGATTTTCTCAATGGATACACTCTCTACGCGTTCAACCTGACACCCGACGATGAATGTGGACAGCATGTATCACTTATTAGATCAGGAAATATTAGATTAGAAGCACGTTTTAGAGAGCCCCTAGAGCACACGGTGAACCTTTTAATTTATGCAACCTTCGACTCTCTTCTTGAAATATCAAACCGGAGACAGGTGCTTGCTGAACACTGCTGAAGGGGATTATTAACACGATACAGTTTTACATGTATATGTGATAACATATGTGATATAAATTTTCTAGGAGTGTTTCCTAGCGACTACCTCCCCAAAGAACCGTTGTTAGATGTACCTGCCCTGTTAATTTCTAATACAGATGCTTCGGGCGAGCCGGGTCAGCACTGGCTAGCAATGTACATAGGTCGAAGTGGTTTCGCATGTTTTTTTGACAGCTTCGGTAATCCACCGAATGCAGTTTGTTTTCCAAGATCTATTCAAGATTTTCTAAAAAAGAATTCTACACATGTTCATTATTCTACCAGACAAGTACAAGATTATACATCTGTCACCTGTGGACAGCATTGTGTCTTTTTTCTGTATCATATATCGCGAGGGTTTGAGTATGAAAATATAATGAAATTTTACCATAATGATAATCTATTAAAAAATGATTCTATGGTATCTCTTTTTGTGAAAAAATTGAAACCCCGTGTCTGTGATAGTAAATAATTTAAGTGTATACAGTGTGTGCAATCTGGTAAAATGTTCCAGTCGTATTAATTTGTGATGTATTATTTATGTGTATATGTGACAAATAAAATGACACGTAAACAGATGAAACGTTACTTTCTTTTATTTGACAGCAGAAAACAATAACATCACACACATCTTTTAAAATAATAAATAAAAACATTTATGAAATTCATAGTTTTTGAAATAGGTTGCACTAAATCACCCATATGGTTATATTTGTAAAACAGACAAACCCTGTTATATCAACACATATAATCGTTAAAATTTCAACCAGTGTTTAGTGTCTAATGCAGGTGAATTAAATACACTTTCATCCAGTGTGTTTGAATGTATGTGTGTTGCTGAGTCATGATATCCAACCTTTTTCGACGATTTAGGTGGTACAGTCTCAAAATCACCATCGGATGTTTTTCTTTTAAGCGATTCAATACCTCCATCGGTTGTTTTTCTTTTAAGCGATTCAATCGTGTGCCTAACATGTTGGTTGGTTACAGTCGAATAAGGTATGTGTAGTTCTGCAAACACATCCAGAAACTCGCGCCAGCCCACCGGACGCCTGTTGTCACGTATCATCTGCGGTGACGTCACACTTTTCAGTACATCAAACACATGGGATCCGGGGATGATTCTCCCTTTATAAACAAATTCTCCATTATCAGTCCATGAAGCCAGATGTTTGGCTTTGGACATTTTATCCATAATATATTTCACATTTTTTAAGCTTCTCTGAGACACATTGTTTAGTACCTCTGATACGATTGCATCATCAGTGATGTCACTGGTGCTATTTCCGGTACTATGGGGTGTGTCAGTTGTCTCTTGAGGCATTGTAAGGGTTAGAGTGTTACTTTCCATATCACAGTGTTTTACCACATTAAGAAATCGTTGTAAAGCGTTAGTGTAAAGTTTTGCTTTTTCGTGTGTGTCCAAATCATGTCTCCGTAATATATCTCTAATAGATGAGTCCAGGTTATCCTCCACGAACGTATGAATATTTTCACGAGGCGGTGCAGACCTCAATCTGTCCAATTGATGCTTTGGCACTAGATACATTTTTTCCGGTATGGTCCATCCTCTTTAGGTTCAGTTTCTAGTTATCAGACTGGTTATAAATGGAAGTGCTATGGATAATAAAGGAAGCAGAAAGCCGCCTCTTTGATTAATCATACGCCTCTTCCTGACTATATTAATCTTTTTATTAGCAACGTACTTTATTTCGTTTTTCCTTCTTTTTAAAGAATTATGTTGCTTCGTAGTAAGAGGAATTGTTCCGTGAAGTATATTTAAGGCAACTTCGCATAATGCTAGTATTAACTCGTCGGGGGCTGAATGCAGAATAACTCGCCGTTGCTTGGGTGTAGCCTTGTATAATAACTTTAAAAGGTACAGGTTTCCGGAAAGCCTCGAACTCATTGCTAAGTTCCCTTATGAACGTACATGACCGGATACTCAGACAGTAAGTCCGATCTGAGACGGAATTTTTCAGGCGTTTGTGTTTTATAATCTATCAGTAAATAGCTGTAAGGTCGTTCGGTTGCATCTTGGTAGGCCTCGATAAAAAACTTTGTACAGGTAGGAAACATCTGTCTACCCAAAACCCCTATCTGTTGTTTATCACGGGGGTTTTTAAATATTATTAAATAGTTAGCATTAAGACTTATAGTTCTGCTAGATTTGCCCTGGAAGAATAGATTCTGTATCAACAATAAGCAATTAATCTTGTTGTGGTGAGTGTAGTGAGTAAAAACTTTAGTGACTTCTGGATTGGACGCAGCGTGTGTCATAACATCATCCAGTATTAATAATGAACGTTTATCGAGGGGAAATAAAGTATCATCATCCAGTTTCTTTGGAATGTTTTCAATGAATTTAATATCAAAAGCATGCAACAATTCATCGTATAAAGGTTGCCAGGATGTATATATGTACACAAAATTATCAAACTTTACAGAACACATTTTGTCTGAGTTATACATTAGAGTTTTCACAAAAAAAGTCTTGCCACTGTTACTAGGACCGCTAACAACCCCAGAAAACTGATGCTGCAGTCTGTAGTCAAAACATCAATTTCACCCATATTCACAAAATATTGTTAAAACCCGTAAGGCAAAGTTGTGTAGTCTGGTAGAAGGACACGCTTGTCGTACACGATTCTGAAACTTTTCACAACTGTTTTATTATGCAGCGTAAAACGCAACTTATTGCGCGTGATGGTGTCAGAGCTAGCGAGCAGGTGCAGACTGACACCTCTCTCAACACATGAGCGCACTAGACCGATCAGACTCTGCAACGTGACTATTTGTGCATTCTCGGTGTGAAGCGTAATGCCTTTTGCTTTGAGACATGTATATCCATTTGCAGGACAATACCCGTAAGATTTCGGACCAGAAGAAGAGAATTCCAAAATGGCATCCTCCGGTTCTAACTCACTTGTGAGCTGTCCGAGATATGCACCTGTTTCAGGGATCCATTCCCCGTTTTTCGATACAAAAATTACTGAATCTGTATCGGCGTAAAGGACACGTTCATTTAATTTATCCAAAAGATTATAGAGCTCAAGTCGCGCGTATGCTGTGGTGAATGCTCCGATAAACACATTAACATGGCGAGTGGGGGAGGGGTCTTGTTCAGCATAAGACCATTGGATTATTGCAATGGTATCAGATACAACAGAGAAATGTTTTATCACATATGCGCTACTAAAAAGGCGCTGTGTGAACTCTTCTGGATCTGTCAGAAGCTCCACGATCGGGAGATGGGTACGCAATGAGAACCGACCCCACAATGTGTTCAGGATTAGCTTACTTATAGATCTTTTTGCAGGGTTGTGTGAAATATTAGAAACATCCAAACTAACTGTTATGAGGTTGAGGAGAGATGAACCCAATCGCAGACAGTATGCAATTAACATGGATTTATTTAGACAAAACAGGGAAAACAAAACCCACGATGGGGCAAAATAGAGACAATACAAACGAGAGATAACTTAAACTAGAAAACACTTGACAAGACTAGACTATAAACTAACAGCAAATACAAGATAAAGACGTTCTTCTTAAACAAAGTACTCACAAGGAGAATCTCACAATGAGAAACATACAATGAGAAACAATGAACCGGCACAGGACAGCAAACACAAGGGGATTAAATAGGGGAACACTAATGACGAGGACAGGTGAAGCCGACTAGACAATAATGACAAGACAAGGATAACAAGGGGGCGGGGTTACGTAACAAGACAACACAAGCACATGGCCGAACACTAAGCCATGTGCTTGCACACAAAACATGATTCTGTCATGATCCTGCCTCACGACTAGGGAAAATCAAGGGCAAGAGGGCAGAATCATGACACTAACACCCTGGTTTTCAAGATAATCGTTGACATAAGACTTGTTTGTCTTCGTCTGTCACTACATGTGAGGGAAAGCCTGAGGCTTCCTGTTTGAATTTTAGAAAAGTATTTACATAACCACTGAACAAGGTGTCAGATGTCTGTTCAAAATGCCAGACTTCATCCATTTTCAACACATTATATCCATAGCATTGAATAGCACGCTGTAAATCGACGGAGACCCACGACCCTGTAATACACCTATCTTCATCTGTATGACTGCACTGAGGGTTTTGAATCTGATTCTCTGCACAAGTCCTACACAAAGGAAACATTAGCTTACCACCGCACCTGTAAGGCAGTACGGGGTGAAATAGCTTGCGAGGGGGTAGGACAGTGGCTTTGTTAAGACCAAAATAATTCTCTATAGATTCAAAATCCTTAAATTATTTTAGGATGTCCGATAGGATATGTTTTACATAATTGTACGTACGGATACAACGATGTGAAATCATAATAATCTACCCTCTCATCCTCAGCAGTTTTGTGGTACAACTTATACGCGTTTGTGCGGCCACCGTATAAAGCATCGCGTGGTTTCAGCCTGTCAGGCGCTTCGTAAGATTCCATAAACTGTATGACGTCCGGATCTGACTGTTTTGCACTGTCCCATTCGCATTCCCATATAGAGATCACACGCAAGGAATACATTTTACGCAGGGTCTCTAGTTTGTCATCCGACTGTCTCCTGAGAGATCCAAAAGGCTTTTTTGATAAGGGATGAATTTCTTCAGCCTTAAATCAGCAAGAGTGTCCATGAAAGAAACACCCCAAGAATTCTAAAGCTGTTTTCACGCCTTCATTGCTCTCGTAATACCCATCAACATGATAGGGACCGAATTTGACGTGTTGCACATCTACGTTATGCCTTTTTTGGAAATATTCTAACCACTGTATAGACGAATTTGAAAAAGTTTTGTGTTGATTAATGTACGCATGGCTGTGGGTGAGAGCCAGAGTGTCACGTGTCAGAAAATTAGTTTTGAATACTTTCATACACGTTCCTGCTAGTGTTACTGATTTAAATGGATCAATGTTTGTGATTTTTAAAAACTCATCCCTATAACTCAAACAGGCCTGGCGTAGAATAATCACGTCATTCCAACAGTAAAAAGCTAGCTCCTTTTTGAAGTCAAACAAACCCGATACGCCTGCATACCATAGATCAAATCTAGTACGCGCGGCTTGACTCATTGTCTCATAGCCGTAAAACTCTTTTGGCGGGTACGGCCCCAGATAATTAGCATTCTCCAATCTATTGAAGTGATGTGGGAAAAAACCCTTATCGCTTACACTTAGGTTTAACGCAGCCGGTATCTTTGCCAAACTCATTGGGAGAAACTGATAAGAATCGACATATCTCTGTCTAAATACTGGATCATACATGTATAAAATACGACATCCTTGCATAATAATTTTCGGCGTTAATCCTTCGTTGGTGAGGTATTCCAATAGAATAAAATTGTCAAAACCGGATGCGTTGTGTGCTATGAATGTAAAACCTGCATATTTCCTACGTCTAAAGTGTTTAATCAGACGCTCTACACAGTCTGTACCACCTGTTTCAAACGTCTCGCCATCATGTGTCATTGCACACACATAATTAGCAGTATGTCTACCATTTTCAAACATAGTTTCAAAATCGTAATAAATGTATTTTTCATCATGTGCTTCAGACTTAAGGGGTTGAATGTAACATTCGTGGCATCTGTCAAGACCTCTTTGCAATGTTCGCAACACTTCGGAGAACAGTTGTGGGGTTTTATCTTATCACTGTTTCATGCTAACCTATAAATAGTGTGCCATTTTGAGCAAAAACAAAAGATATCACATTGCGATCTTTCGTCGGGTACTCGTGATTTTTTTATGTGTATTGTAGCAGAATGTATTTCTACAGAATCTGAGACAATCTGGACAATGTCTATAGTTTGTAGTATGTGTCCGGCACTCTGACGTATTGCATACTTTACATACATATTTGCATCGGTGTGTCCTTGTATCATTGTGCCCCCTGTGGCAGAATTCGCAGACGTAGCTACTCCCTATAAAACCTTTCAAATTTTTTATTAGATGGTAATGGCCCTCGTGATTATACAGATTCACAGTCTTTGGATGAATTTCATCTGTGTTTTTGTACACTTGTAGTTTCCCTGAGCAGTCTCGGTGAAATACCACAATTTTTAGATCATATTTTTTTTCGAAAACAATCAAATTGTGAAATCCTATTTTTTCATGCAGCTTGTATGGATTTTGTACGCTGGTCTTTGTAGTTGTTGATCTGTAAACGACGGATTAAGAAAATAGGCTAGACAAAAACCTCGAACACATACTGTTTTCGAAATTATTAGGACTGAATAAATGCATTTTATTCCTCTCTATAGATTCACTGATCGCAAGGGTTGTAATTCTTCTTCTACGACCCCCTCCAGGTTTGTCCATAACTACAGAAATCTATAATGATAGTGTTGTGTCTGTGCTTACAGCACCGTTATTCTGTGTCGCTTGTTCAATCTGATCAATAAATAATGTAGGATCGTGATTGTTCTCGGGTGTTAAAACTGTATTTATGGACGTGGGTAAACTATCGCCAGACAAGGCTATGTTTATATAGCCTGTTTCGCCAGCCATCAATTGAGAAAAATCTACAATCTCATTTAAAATATTATGCAGATGTATATTATAAGTAGCTAAATCATTTGTGTCTATTTCACAGAGATTAAGTGTCCTATTAATTTCTACCCCATTGAAATGCTGTCTCGGTATTATTGTGAACTGCCCTACACGGCCTCCCTCAGTTGCGAGGTTACGTATTTCTGACTGACTCAGTCCCATTTCTGGAAGCTGTGGATCATAGCTCGTTTGAGGTGAATTACCTGTACCGATCTGTAAGTTTTCATTATCATTATGTGCGGGTATTTCTAACCATCTTTGCTGTTCGTCTATAATATTTTGCAATCGTTCGGTAGTGGTTAGTTCGCTTGTGTTTAGCATTTGTAACTGATCGTTTATTAATTGGCGTAATTGATTATTAGTCTGTCGTCTTGATCTTTCGTGTTCTACGTCGTCAGAAACTGAGTCGGTTCGAGCTCTTTTAGAAAGCATTTTTGGAATGTTTTATTTAAAAATCGTGTAAAACAATCATGTGTACTACTACCATACATAAACAATATTGTCAATTAATGTGTACGGTTAACAAAGTGTAACAGAAATAGAATAACAATTTAACAACAACAACAATACTAATGCAGCTACACATATCTGTATCACTTATAAAGATCACATAAAAATAATAACAACCAAATGAATTTAAAAATAATAACGGTCAAAAATAATAACACTCAAATGAGTTTTAAAAAGAAATTAAGAAGTAACATTCAAAAGGAAATAAAATGAAAAAAACACAGGGGGGTATGCATCCTTATCTTCTCATAAAAGGATCATGTAAATCCCTCAACATTCTCTGAATAACATTCAGTCGTTCAGAAATTAGAGACATGGCCACCGTTAGCAATTGTTGATCAGACCTTACCTGGTCGACATCTTGCTGTACGCTTAAGAGCTCGTTACGCAATTGTCTGTTTTCATCTAGCGATTGTTCGTGACAGTTTCCGAAAAACTCCACGACGTTTCTCAAATCCGCTGTGTGTTGATTTTGGCGATCAACAACCGTACGTAGAAGTCCGACTATTGGCGATTGTGAATCAAACAGCAGTCCTTCGGTTTGCTGATACGATAAGGGCTGTGACACAACATCTAAAATTCGTAGGAAATTCCGGTTGGCACTGAGAAATGTTTCATAACTCAACCTCTGAAAATCTCGCTCGCTGAATAATGGTCTAAAGGCACCCTTGTCTGATGAATTCTGTTCAGGCTCAAATATATCCAATACAGCTGCTTGGGATTCGAGGAATATATTCAATTCTCTTTCATCATGATCTTGCACTAGAAGAAACATAACAATAATTATTGTATGTATTATTTATTACATATGATAAGACAAAAATGTATAGTATCTTACCACTATCTTCCGATGAGCTTTCGTATGAGTCGTGAGACATATAACCACACACGGGTAAATCCGGGTCTCGTTTCTTGTATGGTCCTCCGACGTCGGGCTCTTGGTAATTCGTCGTCGATGTACATTCATCAACGGAGTTTTGTTCTGGAGAAATAATATTTATTTTATTATTTTAAATATTCAACGAATAAAAATAATGATGATTGTCATGTTGCCTACCATCATTTGGATATCCTAATTGTGCCCCATTGTCTGAATCATATTCTCCATAAACATCACGAAGACGCTTTATTCCTCTCCCAGAGGTAGGACGATGTGTGCGCTCGTTATAATTTCCGTTCCCGTAGCTGCATGAAGGCCTCTGATACGACTCGCTTATGTCAGGTGCGTTCACTTCAACCTCCGGCGATCTGTTTGGTTGTACACAGACAGGCACTTCAGGACTACCCCATGGAGTGACGTTATCATACACATGCACTGAATCGTCCAATGATGCGTGCGGATCCCCCTCCGAAGCCTGAGCTTGTGGTGTTGTAGAAACAGGAGTCTGTGGCGGACGGAGTTCGACGCTATCTACTGTATTGTCTTGTAAAAAAAAACTGTGTAAAACCCCCTCTGAAAAGCATTCGTCATCTAAAATGCAAATAAACAAATATATATGTTACTGATACTAATCATTTCAATAAAATGTATAAACAATTTGAATATTTTATAAAAATACTCACAAAGAGGATCCAGAATTTCTGCTAAATCGCCATTATAATATAAATCTGGGAGTGATTCCTCTGTTCACGTTAATAAAAGAGAGAAGAAAAATGTAATATTCTAACACATATTTGAACTATAATACTTTTTTGTTAAAATGAGAAATGGTGCTAGCAACACACTGTGGTGACCTCCTGACATGTTTCGCGTAGAGCCTCGATTCGGTTGACTGTTCTGATCGAAGTGAAAAGTTTGAATGAAATAGCCGTTCACAAATTAAAGATTGCACTTCGCGATTTCAAAAAACACCTTTTTCCCGCGCATTCTTTTTTCAAAGAACATCTTTCAACTCTGCATGTGGTAGGGATTCTGATATTTGATTTTACAACTAGAAAAGCATATGGCGACTGTCTCGCACATTCACCCCTGATCTCATCAGATAACCTCAGCAATAAAATAATTCTCACCCTCTCACGAAATAACACTTGCAGGACGCCACAGCATGGGTCAAACACCAGGGGTCAGACATTGTGACGACGTGTATGTACGTGTGCGTGTGCGTGTATGTGTGTGTGTGTGTGTGCGTGGGAACTCTGTGTTCTATTTCCCATGGTCCAGATGTGGAGGTGTGTCGTGGGAGGAGTCAGCGTCTGGTGCACAACTCCACTTCAGTTCAGCCATTTCTGGTCAGAACGCTGAAGCGAGCGCTGGTGTTTCACCGCGCTTCTCACGGTGCCTTTTTTGGAAACCATAGTCTTTGTTGTTCTTCTTTCAGCAAAATGGAGTTTTGTAAAAACGTAAGACCTTTTTTGACATTATACAACGTTTTTAATACCTTTAAACACTAGTTAATTGTAAAAGTACAACTTTTCTTCAAACGTATGTTAGAAAATAAAACTATTTGCATGATATAATTTTAATACATGTTTTAATTCTAGAACATGTTTGCAACTCATGCTTTTAAAATGTATGTATGTGTTTTAATGATACACATTGTTTTAATGTATTTTTATATGTGATTGTGAAAAGTACAACTTCAAATGTAAATGTGAAAGACCTCTTTTAAAATAAAACACACTGATCTCACCTCTGACTATGGCTTTTATTATACATTTTCTTTAAAAAATTAAAATATATTGTTTTTAATGTTTTTTCATCATTTTGAAAATTTTTTACATTGAACCCTAGTGATCGTGGGTGATTTTCCACGCTTAATCTGTTCAGTCCCAAAGTGGGAGGAAGGGGAGGAGTTAGCGTGGGAAGAAATTCCAAGCACAGGTGTACATCCGGAAATGGGAGGGAAAGGGAGGGTTGAGTACCTTTGGAGAAATCCCACGGTCACATGACCAGTCCGGAAGGGGCGGGGTCTAGCGTGGGAAAAAATCCCACGCTGTACGTACAGGTCATAAATGGTGAGGGGCGGGGCTTTATGGGGGGCAATAAAACTGTCACCTTGACGAATTGTGCCCACATATGTCTCTCTGACATGTCGTTAACAGAGGTCACACAGTTAATGTCACAAATTTTAACTGAAACTGAATTCAACAGTTCTGAATCTGCCGTGACTTCTGAACTACAACATGCCAGTAGAAGCGATATGAGAGAAGGTGTTTTGAAAATCCTAAAGAATATCTTAGAGCCCAAAATAGATTGGTCTAGAATTACTAGCTGTGTACAAAAGAAAGAAGAAAATGTGAGCGAATATACTGAGAGGTTTTGTCAGTCAGCCGTAACTTACAGTGGAATAGTGGATGATTCTGAAAGTGTGCTCGATGACAAAGGACCACTGATTCGTATCTGGTCAGATGGCCTTGTGGCCGAATACAGAAGAGCTTTGCCATTTCTAGATATAGCTTGGTCTAACAGAACTCTCAGAAGTAACTTAAGACAGTTTGGCTGCATGGGAAAGAGATGCTGGTGTTAAAGCCAAAGTGAGAGTAGTAGCAGCAGCTACATTTAGCACAGCCAAACAAGAAAGCAGGTGGTCTAAAAAAGAAGGCACATGCCACTACTGTGGAAAATTAGGACATTGGGAGAAAGAGTTTAGGAAGAAGTTGCAAGATACAAAAAGAAATGCTATGCATAATTCTGCTCCTTCTCAGCCTGCTTACATCCCTGAAGTAGTTCTGCAAGTGTCCACTGAAACTTTAGGACAGCTCGTTCAGGCTATTCTAAGAGCACAAAAAGACCAGGAAAAAAACTAATTGTTGGGGCTGTGAGTAGCTACCTTTCACCTGTAATCCATCATAATCAGGGTTCTAAATTAACTTTTTTGATCACCAGCCAATGTGGCTGGTAACTTTCTAAAGTTACCAGCCAATCAGAATTTCCACTAGCCAAATTTTTTCCAGTGAAAATAAGAGAAATTATGAATGCCACTGAATACGTTGTTGGCATAAAAAAAAACACATATAAAGTACAATACAACACAGAAAGTGCAAACATTTCATTTCAAGTTTGGGATCTAGTTTGCTTAGATGCTTTTGCTGTTTATATTTTTTGTTTACACATATTGTTTAATGTTTTCAACTAAAAGAAAACCTTAAGATATATAGTAAGCTTGTTGTGTATATTGCTTAATGTATAAGCTTGTTCAGAAATAATGACAAAAACCTTAAACTTAAAAAAATAATGTATCTCTCGTTAAACGACATTTAAATTTAAACCCAGAAGTCTGTCCCAACCACTGCCGCATTTAGTTTAATCTTAACTTTCCTAGCTAACTCCCTCCTCTTTCAGTCTATGCTCCCTGCTCTGGCTCCGTTCGTTCTTCATCTTCCTTGTGTTTTCTGGTGGACGCTCCGTTCGTTTCCATGATCATTTCTCGCGCTGGTTTCACTGCAAACTGCGCGCAGCCAATGGGCGTATGAAACGTCATCACGTAGCATTACGGCACAGTGTTCATGGGAAATGCCAGGGGATAAATGACCGAGAACAGAGCCTTATTCATCACCGACCAAACTGGCTAGTAAGTTTTTATTAACACCCGCCAAAATGAATTTTAACCCGCATTTGGCGGGTTGGCGGGTGTTAATTTAGAACGCTGATCATAATGACAAAATAATTTTTGTGAAAGGTAGCATACAAGAGAAAGAAATTGAGTTTTTGCTTGATACAGGTGCAGAAATTACAGTAATTCCTACAAAATTGGCTAAAGGTTTAAACATCCCGTACAAGAAAACCAAACTTTGTTTAACTGGCGTAATAGGTGAAGATTCTGTTTTGTATGAAACCCCGCCCATAGAGGTACAATTTGGCCCGAAAACTCTGTGCTATGTGCTCCATTAAATACCGGTGCAATTTTAGGCATGGATCTCCTGAGACAAGTACATCTAACTTTAGACATGTCCTCAGAATCTGCTAGCCTTAAAATTTCCTCAGCACAAGTTTCTACCAATAATGCAATCCCTCCAGAGTATGCTTTCTTACAGAATCATCCAATTTGGGCTAAAGACAAGGTTGATTGTGGTTTATTGACAGGTGTAGAACCAGTCAAATTGACGGGAACTCCACCTCCGGTCACCAAACAATATCCGATCAATAAGGAAGCTATACAGGGGATCAAGCCTATTGTAGAAAAATTGCTGACGCAAGGAGTGCTAGTTTAAAACCAACAGTCCATGTAATTCACCCATATGGCCCATCAAGAAATCCAATGGGACATGGAGACTCACCATAGACTACAGAGTAGCCAATAAACATATTGATAAAATCACCCCCCTAGTGGCAGATCCTTCCACAATTTGTAATGGCTTACCATTATAGTGTAAGATTTTTTCAGTAATTGATGTCTAATGGATTCTTTTCTGTACCGTTGCACTCTGACAGCCAGCCATGGTTAGCTTTCACAGTTGACTATGAGCAATACCAGTGGACACGTTTGCCACAGGGATTTCAAAACTCCCCAACCATATACCATCAGGCTGTCAGACAAGATTTGTGTGACCCAGAATGTCCGGTAAAACAGTCCACTATGATCCAATATGTCGATGATATTTTGATTGCCTCAACAGATCACAAGGTACATCAAACTGAATTGGCAGCATTGTTGGACTATTTGCATAAAAGAGGACACAAATGCAGCTTTCACAAAGCTCAAATTGCTAAAAAGCAAGTGACATTTCTGGGTCAAACAATTGGTGCAAGAAATAGATCCATTACACAGGATCGAGCAGCTTCAGTAAAAACCATACCTCCGCCTACTACCATTAAAACACTCCGCTCATTTTTAGGAACAGCAGGTTACTGTAGACCATGGATTGAAGAATATGCCTCGATTGCTCAGCCTCTCTATGACTTGTTGAAAGGCCATGGTAAAGATTCAGATACTGTTTGTATGGAAGAACTTCACCTCAAAGCATTCAATGATTTAAAGAGAGCACTATGTCAAGCACCAGCATTAGGAATTACCCAATCTGATAGACCCTTTGTGCTTTATGTCCATGAACACTTAGGCTTTATGACTGCATGTCTAATGCAAGATTATGGGGGCAGTTTACGCCCAATTCATTACTATTCTGGTAAACTTGACATAGTCGCTCAAGGTATGGGCCCATGTCTTAGAGCAGTGCAGGCAGTTCATCTAGCTCTTCAGGCTTCATCAGTAATGGTGTTAGGTCAGACTGTAAATGTAAAATGCCCTCATGCAGTGTCCGCACTAATGAATCAAGCAAAAGTCACTTCTGTAACCTCCTCCCGTTGGGGAAATTGGTTAGCAACTCTCACAGCCCCGAACATTGTTTTACAGCGTGCATCAGTCACGAACCCATCCTCATGTACTGTATGATGTCTGCAATGACTGAAGATTTGTTAGAGGATGAAGGAGAAATGACTCACGATTGTGTTACGCTTACATATACACCTTCGAGTGAAGTAAAAGAAACTCCCATAGAGAATTCAGAATTTGAGTTGTTTGTTGACGGTTCAGCTCAAGTAATTGAAGGTAACAGACGAGCAGGTTATGTAACACTTCAGTGGTGGAGTAACGTCCACCACTGAAGTGTTAGCTTCAGGACGTCTTCCAGATCATTTTTCAGCTCAAGCTGCAGAACTAGTAGCCCTAACAGGAGCATGCATGCTAGCTTCAGGATCGGTTGCAAATATCTATACAGATTCCAGGTATGCTTTTGGGGGAATTCATGATTTTGGTGTCATTTGGCAAACCAGACAGTTTCTAACTTCTGCTGGATCCCCCATTAAAGGGTTAGTTCACCCAAAAATGAAAATTATGTCATTAATGACTCACCCTCATGTCGTTCCAAGCCCGTAAGACCTCCGTTCATCTTCAGAACACAGTTTAAGATATTTGAGATTTTGTCCGAGAGCTCTCTGTCCCTCCATTTAAGGCGAGACACGGCAGGCAAAAACATTGTTTTTTTTTCACTGGTCAATTTTGAGATTTTGGGATATTTGTCTTCAATAACATGTCTTCTTTCAGACTTGTGGTGAAAAAAAGTTCGAAATACACATTTTGGTCTTTATTTTACTACACTTTGTCTGTTTGCGTCAGTAGATTTCTCATAAATTCATCAAAAGTTGTCGTTATAAATCATCCCTCTGCTCCGCGATCGCGATCTGCACCCTGTCATCACACACACCGTTAGAAAGCTCTCTCTCTCGTGAACAAGACTGCCGGATCCAAATATGGTCATTTCCTTTTTATCAGCAACCAATCGCGAAAGTAAAAGGGGGGATTTAACTCTAAATGCGCAATCTCATTGGCTGATGCTAAATCTTTAAAGCCCGTTTTCTCAAAATGTCTTTTCTCTCATACTCCAAGTCCGAAATCTCCAGTTCAGTAGCACCTATATACACCAAACTTTCCAGTCTTGTACCTAGTTATATTATGAAGACATTTACAGAGGGATTTGTAAATATATTATTCCTAGCCTGATTTATATAACATTTTATTCCAAAAAACATGGCGAAAATCATTTTTTTAAGGCTATTGGCAGTATATTCTGATTTACAGGATAACAAAAGTAGATATCCATAAATCCCTCTGTAATTTTTTCCCCATCTAATATGTGAACACAATGAAAAAATAATTTTGAACCTGGCTTTATCCAATACTCAGATTTCGTTTTTTAAAATATATGCAAATTAGCGCATATTTAATTAGATAATGCCTCATTTGCATATTTAAACATTAAATTACAGAAAACTTGTAATACATTTTTTTCTCATCTTAATGTAGGTAATCAACTGGCAAAGTTTCATGGTGATATCTGCTAGTTAAAAAAATTACCCTATTCACCTGTAGTGTCTCGCCTTAAAATGTATGTACGGTATACTGTCCTTGTCCAGAAAGGAAATAAAAACATCATCAAAGTAGTCCATGTGACATCAGTGGGTTAGTTAGAATTTTTTGAAGCATCGAAAATACATTTTGGTCCAAAAATAACAAAAACTACGACTTTATTCATCATTGTATTCTCTTCCGGTTCTGTTGTCATTCTCTCTTCACGAGTCCGCGGTGACGCTGTTGACGTAAGACGCTGCCAGATAACTGGTTACCAGACACACGTGAGCAGCGTCTTACGTCAACAGCGTCACCGCGGACTCGTGAAGAGAGAATGACAACAGAACCGGAAGAGAATACAATGATGAATAAAGTCGTAGTTTTTGTTATTTTTGGACCAAAATGTATTTTCGATGCTTCAAAAAATTCTAACTAACCCACTGATGTCACATGGACTACTTTGATGATGTTTTTATTTCCTTTCTGGACAAGGACAGTATACCGTACATACATTTTAAATGGAGGGACAGAGAGCTCTCGGACAAAATCTCAAATATCTTAAACTGTGTTCTGAAGATGAACGGAGGTCTTACGGGCTTGGAACGACATGAGGGTGAGTCATTAATGACATAATTTTCATTTTTGGGTGAACTAACCCTTTAAGCCTGCTGGATTAGTGAAAGATCTAATGTTTGCCATGAAACTTCCAAAGAAATTAGCAGTGATCAAAGTGAAAGCACATCTCACAACTAATACTACAGAAGCTAAAGGTAACTCTCTTGCTGATGTAGCGGCTAAACAGGCTTGTTTCTATGCGACTATACAAGTGTGTTCAGGTAGTACAGCACAGAAGACAATTCTGCCTCCTGAATCAATAATTGATCTGTACAAAGATGTTCCTCTGTATGAAGCATGGACATGGTTAGACAAAGGAGCCACAGTGGATTCATCCGGTTGCTGGACCAAAGGGGGAAAGTATGTCGCTCCCGAATCACTGTTGCCATATTTGGCTCAACAAATACACAATTTGGGTCACAGTGGTCCAGCAACGATGAATCACAGGTTCTCCAATCAGTGGTGGAATCCAAAATTCAGAAATGTAGCCACAGAAACAGCCAAGAGGTGTGTTACATGTCAGAAAAATAATGATGTACCAGCAGCCACTACACCAGCAGCACATACCCCAGCCCCACCAGGACCATTTCGTCACTTGCAAGTTGATTATATATAATTTCCTCGTTGTAAGGGAAAAACTGATGTTTTGGTAGTAATAGATAAGTTCTCAAGATGGGTAGAAGCTTATCCAACAGGGCGTGCTACAGCTGCACATACTGCTAAATGTCTTGTCACTGATTCCCTTTCATTCCCAGATGGGGATTACCAGATTGCATTGACTCAGATCAAGGTACACACTTCACAGGACAGGTAGTCAAGGAAGTGTCTAGAATTTTGAAGATTAAGTGGAATCTTCACTGCCCATACAGGCCACAAGCATTAGGACAGGTTGAACGATCGAACAGAACAATCAAAACCAGACTAAGCAAAATGCATCAGGAAGGAGTACCAATCAGATGCCCTGATTGCTTATAGGCCGCTGTCGGTAGCCTAAAAGAGGCCTAGAAATAGGGTTTTGTTCCACCAAGTGGGGCACTACCTACTTTTTTTATATTTAACATCAGAAATATATAGAGATTCCTTAGGAAAAAGTTCTCCGCACACAACCTTGCAGTTTTTGAGAAAAATGATGCTAAAGGTGCCCATTTTGAAAAAAAGGGAAAACATAGGGAATTTTTCACTTTCAAACCTGATTATCATATAAACCCAAAAATGCTTGAAGTACAAAATAAACCAGTTTGAAATGTGTGATATACCTGAAGTTGCTATCTAGGCACAGTAAACATAAGATTATCAAGAAAACTTCTACTGTAGCATTAACATCCCAATTACTTCTCATTATGTTGTTTCAATTCAAAGGTAATATTTGAGGTAAAATCTGAATAACAAATAGAATTAAGCCAAAATATAATATATATAAAAAAACACTTTTCAAAATAACACATTTAATGGTGAATTGTCAATTCGCATACACAAGCAGTAACTGCACTACATGTACACTGTAAAAAATATTACATGCTATCTACTTAAAAAAATGGTGGTAACAATATTACACGTATTATGTTTGAGTCTATGGCACATGATGAATTTAATATTATTAGTGGAATGTGCTTTTTTAATTTAAGTTGTCTCACAAATAAATCAAGCAGAATTTACTCATTTGTATTAATGAAATTTACTTAATTATAACATTTATTGTCTTTTTCAGGTTAAGATAATAATGAATACATAATGCACTTTTTGTTATCAAACATGCTTTTATTCTGTATTTTTTGCACAAATAAAACTAATCTATATAAAATGTAAGACAGCAGTTTTAAGATATGAAAAATAAAAGCAAAAAAATGCTAACATTTTCCATGTCATTGAGAAAGATCATTTTGTTACACAAAAACATGTGCATACAAATTTCTGTTGGAAAAGTTACATTCTTGACTAAAACTTGTGAATAACTTGTGGCAAAACATAAAATAATTTGTACTTGCTGAAAGCTTGTGTGTAGAACAATATTAAACGATCATCAATCAATGCAGTTTTTTTTTTTCGGATTCCATTTCGATGGTCCACTATAGACATTCTACTAACTGTAAGTAAAGTAGACTGCTAGGTTAGGGTTAATAGATTAAGTTAACATGTAGTTGCAGTTACTTATAGTCAGTAGAATGTCTAAAGTGGACCATCAAAATAAAGTGTTACCTTTTTTCATATAGTGGCTGACAAAAATCTATTTTGTGTTAAATATTTTCACATTAGCTTTATATAGTTTAATTGGAAAAAATATTATTAAGTTGCATTTCTATTTTTATAAATAAAAACAATGTACAAATACATTTCTCAAAACACCATAAATATATAGAATAATTCTAGTCACTTACATTGTACTCTTGGATGAGGTCATCCTCTTTTTCGCCCAGATAACAGATCAAGCAACGGAGGACAACGTCTCTCATCATGTCGATGTTTTTATCGGGATTCTGATGTGACAAAAGTTTGTAAATTAGCATCACCCAAAAATAATGAAAAAATATTCATGTTATGAAAGTAACTTACCTGGAGCATGGGATCAATAGCTAGCTCCGTAGTGTCCGACGTTTTGAGCCATTGCTTGATTTTCTCCCATCGGACTTCAGTAAAGGGCTGCGGACCTTTCCCACCATCTTTTCCGACATGAAGAATAGACTTTACGGTTGTTAATAGAGCTTGATTGCCGCTATCAGATGAAGATGCGTTGCTTACGTCCTCCTCCATGTTTACATGTGTGTAGTGATATTGGCTTGATTTTGGCTCTGACCTACTTACATTTTCGATGCTGATTGGTTGAAAATCTAGCTCAACAGTTTTATGTCTCAATATAGTGCGCCAATAAATTACACTTTTATCATTAACTGCAGGATAATGCGTGGAGAACTTTTTGCTTGGATACCTTTTATTAACGTTGAACATATTGAGCAAAAGAAAATGTAGTGCCCCGTTTGTCGGAACGAAACTGAACGATACAGCTCACGTACAGTGGCCTATTACTGTGAAAACCTAACAAAGGCAGTACAGAGTGCCAAAGAGAGAGTTGAGTCATGTTGGCAGACTCCACCAGAAAGTGGACACACAATCATCCCAGGTCAATGGGTCATGATAAAGTCATTCAGAAACAAGCCATTAGAGCCTAAGTGGCATGGACCACATCAAGTGATGTTGATTACAGCAGCTGCAGTATTGTGTCAGGGAAAGAAAACCTGGACTCATGTGTCACACTGTAAAGTTGTTCCCCCACCTACAGGGATAGGTTAGGACACGGAACCAGTGAGGAGCCCTGGGAAGAATCGAACGCAACAGGCTTTGGGGGTCAACCCTGGGGTGAAGACTCCCTCATAGGTTTTCCCCATCCACTAGTCCATCCTTACCTCACTGTTCCTTAGGTGTCAAAGGAATTAAGAAATAGGGAAAGAGGGAACAACAATAGCAGACTCAGAAAAGTTTACAAACCTAGTGTTTGAACAAATACTGCTCTACTGTCTTTTGTTTTCTTTCTTACTCTGTGCAGATACCACTTGATGATGGCTGTCCCGAGACCCATACGCACCGACCTCCTCATCTGCGTATGAAGCCACAAGAAAACGACTAGACCCACTGCCGAACCAACTATCACGAAAGAAAAAAAAAAAAAAAAAAACACAACGCAGAGACTCACATACGAAACCTTCAGTCATCCATCAACATGATCAAGATTGTCGTACTACTAAGCATCATGGACATCGCACAAAGTGTGGACTCCAGAAACAACATATTCTTAGAGCTGATGAATATGTCAAGAAATGCCTTGTTTGCTGGAAAGAACATTTGCATGCCACACGCACCTTCAGTAGGAGCAGGAATCCCCTGGGTGGCACACCCTATCTCCAAATGTGACACGTGTACCTTATTCAATCATCATACCAGTGGATTATACAACAAGGATACATGTCACAACACAACAATTCCTCCAGCTTCTCCGTGTTGCATTCCAGGACTACCATCCTGCAACCTAACTTCAGCTACTCCCATCATGCAGAGAAAATACACACTCCACCCCAAGCTCCCCACAGCTACAAAATTTAGCTCCTACCACAAACAAAGAAGATGGCTGCATTCCAGGACTCACTTGTGCACAAACATGGTGGTCAAGAACTCTTGGAGCATTAATACCATCTTATGGTGTCATGCAGGCCCTTGATCAAGTCAGAAGCTTATTGAATTCTGTACAGAAATTGGCCAATGATACGGCTTTGGCCCGGGGTAACATCACGGACACTCTCGCTTCGCACAAGATAATGATCTTACAGAAACTTGATTGGTAAACCCTGGCTGTGGATAAAGGAAATAGCAATTATGTTGTTGTTTGTTCTACTGGCGTACTATCTATGCGTCCACAGTATCAAGTGTTTCATTCAACAAATGAATCACGCCTCTCACGAGAAAATGACAGTTCCAACCAGAAAATACTATTATCCGTAAGAACTTCACGGACCCTAATTGCATGTTTGTTTCTGTGTCAGCATGCAATTACAGAAAAGCAAACACAGAACATGCGTTATGTGCCTGTAACGATCACAAGTTACAAGAATGAACTTTTAAGTGTTTAAATTTGTATATAATGTGAGAGTTATTAGAACTCTCAAAGGGGGAAATGTAGTGTTACAAATTTATTAAATGTTTAATTGAGCCAACACAATAGTATATAAACTGAGACAGTTTCGTATACTGAATTTAGCATTTAAGGTTATGATGGTGATGATATTTGCTGTGAAACAGTTTTCCAGCAAGAGAGTCCGGCAAATCCTGTTTTCTGTATCTGTCAGACTACTGCTCTCTATCAAGCCTGCTATTCCTGTTTCTCTCTATTGTAAGCAGATTACTGAAACTTTGGTAGCTTCTGTCTCCGCGGGAGAGTTCTGCCATTTCCTGTTTTTGAGTCTCACTGTTTGAATAGTTATGCTGATTGGATTGGAATTGGTAACACTCTCAGTATATGGCAGGTTCCTAAACCTGTATACATCATTTACATGCTTTGTTCATCACAATGTTAAGCCCTGCCCTTAAATGTATATAAATTGCAAGGGAACGTTTCCCTTAGTTAGACTCGAGACAAGCTTGGAAGACTACAGCGTAGTCCATCCTTACCTCACTGTTCCTTAGGTGTCAAAGGAATTAAGAAATAGGGAAAATAGGGAACAACAATAGCAGACACAGAAAAGTTTACAACCCTAGTGTTTGAACAAATACAGCTCTACTGTCTAGCAGACTCAGAAAAGTTTACAACCCTAGTGTTTGAACAAATACTGCTCTCCTGTCTTTTGTTTTCTTTCTTACTCTGTGCAGATACCACTTGATGATGGCTGTCCCGAGACCCATATACACCGACCTCCTCATCTGCTCGTGTTCTCAACAGCTCGTGTTCTCAATAAAGAAACCTTCTTAAAAGATACGCCCAAGTCTCCTGGTTTTCGCTTCTGAGTTTTCAAACACTTTAGAAGAAAAAGTTTACAACAGCTGTCACCAAAGTGAGACGAGCTAGTCTTCCTGGGGTCCACAAAAAAAGGGGGAAAAAATCACATAACAATGATCATCTAAAAGCAGTAAAACATTGTAGACATCATTATAAACATCATCAGAAATTATTCAGAATGCATTATTACAGTAGTATATTCATTATTACATTCATACAGTAAATATGTCCATTTCATACTCACAATTTTAAATAGTCCATTCTCAGATGATACTTGAAAGAGACTTTGCCATTCATTTTACGTATATTCAGTGGGCAATTATTCCAATGATTGATGGCACGATAAATTACTGTTTTCTTTAAAGCATTTGATTTTGGGCGTGGTAACATCATCTGGCCATCATCAGCTGACCTAGTCAAATGAGAATGAACCTAATCACATCTAACAATTTGGTTATATAAGAAAACGGGTTGAGAAGAAAAGACAGTGTTTCTGAAAAATTTAGTAAAATTTGAAAACCAGCCTGTTCTCCACCGTTAACCATGAGAGTCGGCGGTGCATACTGATAGTGTTTGTTCTGATGGGACAATGCAATACTAACCTGGCAGCTCTGTTTTGGACAGTTTGTAATTTCTTTAGTTAACCTTTAGATGTAGAAGACCATACAGGGGCACAATAATCCAGGTGACATAAAATTAAAGATTTAGCCACAATGTGTGTAGGGACATAAAAAGAAATATCAATATGTTCCACCCATGACAGCTGACTATCTATTATTGTGCCCAGTAAATTTACTTTATCTACCTGTACTATAGGTTCCCCAGACAGGATCAAACTCATCTTTGGTGTAGATGACAGTTTATGACTCGATCCCAAGATAATTGATTTGGTTTTTGAGATGTTCAGCACCAACTTATTTAATTTTATCCAATCAAAAACCGTATTTAACTCAGCTGATAAAACATTGTCCAGTTCACTGACAGTTTTTTCAGCATAATACAATGTGAATCATCAGCATACATTTGTACAGTTGCTTTACACAAAACTGATGGTAAATCGTTTGTGAAGATGGAGTATAAAAGTGGTCCCAGGCAGCTCACTTGCGGGACCCTGCGCAGTCCAAGACCTTAGAGTGAGACCAGCTACCAGTGTCATGTCCTACTTGTGAGATAACTCTTCATAGATTGGATGGCGTTTGGACTAAATCCATAGCCAGGGTATCTGCACACTTTTTAAAGTCAAATTTAAGGCTTTTTAAGACATGAAGAAATCAAAATGAATACCTTACATTAGGGGTGCGCAATATTGACAAAAATATGTCTCAATATTTTCAAAGTTTTGTTGATGATAATTAGATGATATTTTACTGATTGTGTTCGTCTACTGGTACCATGGCTGGTTTAGGCCTGTTGTTGACAGCTGACTCACGAAGATATTCATATTTTTCATATTCTATGCAGTGGTCAGTTCAAAGCAGTGAAATAAATTTACATTTTTTATTAAAGGGCAATATTTGCAACCTTACATTGAGTTCCAGGGGCATTTTCACCCATATATGGATTTATTTATTTTTTTACTTAGGATGCATAAAAGGATGCATCACCTTTTATGTCAAATTCTAACATTCAAATTAAATTATATTAGAGTAATAACACAATACCACTGTTACCAGTTAAATTAAATCATTAAATCAAAATCCATCTTTGCAGTGCAGAGGAGACACAGAAGCAGCATCAGAACTGGCATTAATATATTTATACTCCATTTACAATTGCATAAATAAAGCTATGATATATTCAATTCTTTCAATTCTTAATTCAATATTTAAATATGAACTGATTTCTAATTGTACCATTTTAATTACAGGGTAGGCTACTTTAAATGTGAAACTAAACCCGCCCGTAGGTGGCGGCAAGTCACTGTCTCAGGGAGTCATTCATTCAACCGATTTGTTCAAACGGCTGATTAATTCAGGAAGTGCAAGTGATTGTTCATTGAATCGTTAAAATTATTTGTTCAAAACGCGGATTTCAGTCAAGAAATCATCGCTGTCTTTTGCATTGAGACTCTGCTACGGTTTCATTTTGAAATTCTCGTCAGCGAAATAAAGGGAAAACAAACAATATTGACAATATTGTTAATAAAATGTAACAATGTAAATTTAACTTGTTATATAAAATAAATATCATATTTGCTATTGTGCACGGGAAAACAGCCCTCTTGCTGATGTAATATTGTATGATAACAACCAGGGGCGTCACTAGGATTTTCATTTTAGGGGGGCTAAGCCCCCAATGAGGGTATGATTTTTTTTTTTTAAATAATAAAAAAAGTTAACACTTTAGTTTAGGATCTAATGCTCACTATTAATTTCATTACCATGCAAAGGCAGGGTTTTATAATCACTGTGGTTCCAAATGTGAGGTAGGGCATATATGGGGGGTTCGGGGTTTCCCCGAGAAAATTTTGATTTCTCTGATCTACATATGTGCATTTTAAGATGTTTTGAAGGCCAAAAAAATTGGATAACAGCTTTAAAACCATGTCAGTCGGCAGCTGATTATTTTTCTCTCCTCATCAGCATCACACTCTTTTTCTCTTTGTTTTTATCTTGCCCTGTCTCTTCCCCTCCTAAAGCTGAGCTTTGACTGATATAGGCTTTTCATTTTTGTCTGTCAGTGAAGAAAGTAAACAGAGGGTCAACTGATAGGTTGCATTCACAATATATAGGCTACACATTCATTATTGATCTTATGCCTAATACAGGGCCGTAGACAGGGCTTTATAATCAAAGAGGTCCTAAATTTGAGTTGGTAGTAGGGGGTTCAAATTTTTTATTTCTCTGATATGTGCATTTCAAGACGTTTTTAAGACCAAAAAAAAAGGATAAAAAATAGCTTTAAAACCATGTCAGTGGTTATTTGTCAATACCTGCTCTCTCCTCATCTCCATCACTCTTTCTTTTTTTCTCAGTCTCTTCATCCCTTTTTCTTCCCCTCCTAAAGCTGAGCTTTTTTAATTTACTAAAGGCTACAATTTGTATTATATTCTCAATATGTACACATTCATTATTAATCTTGTGCCTAACATGATGAAAACGGCTTTGTTAATGTTTCTTGTCCCCTCACAATGACAGCTAAACTAATTATTACATTACACGTTACATAGGCCTATTTTCAGTTCAAAATGGCGAAAATAGACAAAACTATATTAGTTTGCCTGGTTGTTTTTTGTCATTCGTTTAACATTTATGACCTAAAAAAATGTCAAATATAAAATGTTAAGTTTAGCTACTTACATCTTGACCGTACGCGTCGAGTCGCACTGTTAAACTTCGCGCTCAGCAGCGTCTGTGAACATAAAGCCCGCCTAATATTTGATTGGTCATCTCAAATATTCTGACATTGACGAGCAGTGACAGACCAATGAGGCTCAGATGGACACACACACACGAGCAGTGACAGACCAATGAGGCTCAGATGAACACACACACACACACACACACACACCCTGTCCTCTGTTTCTGACGTGCTCTCTGCTCGGCGCCGCTGCGGATTGAAGATGAAGAACCCGCTGAATGTGATTATAACAAGACTGAAGCGAACACGAATTTGTGTAGCCTACATTAATCACAAATTTTTAGGGGGGCTAGGCAGAAGTTTAGGGGGGCTGAAGCCCCCCTAAAAAGGGCCTAACGACGCCCCTGCCCAGCTAACAGGGAACGTTCCCATAACATTCACTAACGTTCTTTAAAAGTTGTGTAAATGTTAGCAAAAAACGTTATTAAAATAATGTTTTCAGAACGTTCATATAACGTTATTAACGTTCTCATAACGTTGAGAGAAAACGTTCTTAGAACAATGTTCTTGGAACGTCTTTATGACGTTATTTGTGATTGCTGAACGTTCTCATAACGTTGATAGAAAACGTTCTTATAAAAACGTTCTTGGAACGTCTTTATGACGTTATTTGTGATTGATGAAGGTTCTCATAACGTTGATAAAGACGTTCCAAGAACATTGTTCCAAGAACGTTTTCTATGACGTTATTTGTGATTGATGAACGTTCTCATAAGGATGATAGAAAACGTTCTTAGAACAACGTTCTTGGAACGTCTGACGTTATTTGTGATTGCTGAACGTTCTCATAACGTTGATAGAAAACGTTCTTATAAAAACGTTCTTGGAACGTCTTTATGACGTTATTTGTGATTGATGAACGTTCTCATAAGGATGATAGAAAACGTTCTTAGAACAACGTTCTTGGAACGTCTTTATGACGTTATTTGTGATTGATGAACGTTCTCATAAGGATGATAGAAAACGTTCTTAGAACAACGTTCTCGGAACGTCTTTATGACGTTATTTGTGATTGATGAACGTTCTCATAACGTTGATTGAAAACGTTCTTAGAACAACGTTCTTGGAACGTCTTTATGACGTTATTTGTGATTGATGAACGTTCTCATAAGGATGATAGAAAACGTTCTTAGAACAACGTTCTCGGAACGTCTTTATGACGTTATTTGTGATTGATGAACGTTCTCATAACGTTGATAGGAAACGTTCTTGGAACAACGTTCTTGGAACGTCTTTATGACGTTATTTGTGATTGATGAACGTTCTCATAACGTTGATAGAAAACGTTCTTGGAACAACGTTCTTGGAACGTCTTTATGACGTTATTTGTGATTGATGAACGTTCTCATAAGGATGATAGAAAACGTTCTTAGAACAACGTTCTTGGAACGTCTTTATGACGTTATTTGTGATTGATGAACGTTCTCATAACGTTGATAGAAAACGTTCTTAGAACAATGTTCTTGGAACGTTTTTATTATGCACTCTCAGAAAAAAAGGTACATTTTTGTACCAAAGAAGGTACAAACCCTTGTCACTGGGGCGGTACCTTTTACTGGTACAAAACTGTACCTTAATATAAAGGAACAAATTTGTACCATTCCAGTTTGTACCTTAAAGGACATGATTTGTACCATGGGCAACCAAAATGTACCTTTTGTTTTTTTAAACTTGTTGGTAGGCTACGACAATATTGTACCTTTATCAAAGGTACAAATTTGATCCTTTAAGGTACCACCCCAGTGACAAGCCCCTTTGTACCTTAACTGTGTCAAATATGTTCCTTCGAGAACTATTTAAGGCTGTTTATCTATTGAATAACATACACATTCAACAACTAAATCCAAAAGGCATCGATTTAATGAGTACTCTAAATACATATCAAATACATATGAACGTTTGAATACTTTCGTTCCAGCTTACAGTAAAGTATTTCTTTGTGTAAATAAATCAAAAACTTCACAATAAAAACTTCACAAAATTATCAGAATATCACTTCTTTAAAAAGATTTGAAAGAATTAAAAATGCAATTACACAAAAATGTTACAGTACATAAAATATATTTTCTCATCTACAACAAAGCTAGACTTGTCCCCCCCCCCCCCCCCATTTTCACACAATACCCTTGCATTTATTTAACTTTAGAAAAAAAAACAAAAAAAACACTATCCTCTACCCCAACTGCTCGGCAATTTCAGATCCCTCCATTTTTACACGGCTGAGGATTCTCCTCTCACTGAAGACACGTCCAGTCAAGACGTTCCCAAAATCTGCACAGTGGGTTGTGACGTAGCCGGTTCTTCCTGAACAAAATGAAGAATCAGTATTAGAAAAGACAGAAGTTAATTGATAAAATTTATACTCCCAATGACAAGCTAAAATTTGACTTCTAGACTTAAAAATTCCCCCTAGAACTGAAAATTCTGTCATTTACTCGCCCTCAAGTTGTTCCAAACCTGTGTGAGTTTCTTTCTTCACTTGAACACAAAAGAAGATATTTTGATAATTGAAACAGTTGATGGGCCCCATTGACTTCCATTGTATTTTTTTTAATACTATGGAAGTCAATGGGGCCCCATCAAATGTTTAATTTTTTGGGTGAACTAAATCCTGCAACATCTCGTCTAGCATCCATGCAAGTGCTTCTATAATGGATTTCAGCTTAGCCAACCTCAACACATTGGACAATTTTGAAAAAAATGAAAATGAAAATTCTTTTGTTAATTACTCACCCTCATGTCATTCCACACCTATAAGACCTTCATTCATCTTCGGAACACAAATGAAGATTATATTTTTAATGAAATTCTGAGAGCTTTCTGTCCCTCCATTGGGAGCAATGCAACTAACACATTCAAGGCCCAGAACGATAAAGACATCATTGAAGTAATCCATGTGACTTGTGACATGTTTAACCAATTTTATGAAGCGGTGCTTTGTTTGTTTTTGCAACAAAAAAACAACAACAACAACAATTTACCACTTTATTTAGGAAAATACTGACCTGCAATCCAGTAGGGGAGCACTACGACGCATGCTTATTATGTTGACTCAAGACCGGAAGTTGTACCGTGAATGTGCTTTAGATGATATTATTTTCTAAATATAGAGGTAAATATGTTGTTGTTGTTTTTTCTCCGCAAAACAAAGCACTTGCATCACTTCATAAAATTAAGGTAAAACCACTGGAGTCACAAGGATTACTTTAATGGTGTCTTGACTACCTTTCTGGGGCTTGAATGTATTAGTTGCGAAAGCTCCCAATGGAGGAACAGAAAGCTCTTGGAGTTCATCAAAAATATCTTCATTTGTGTTTCAGAAGATAAACAAAGGTCTTACGAGTTTGGAACGACATGAGGATGCGTAATTAATGACAGAATTTTCATTTTAATGTGAACTATACCTTTAAGGAATCCTGGAAACACCTTAAATCAGCCACAGCATGCATTCAGTCCATTTCCTGGAATAACGGAAATGCAGATAAGAAAAAAACAGTTTCACAAAAAAGAAAAACCCTTCTGCATTTTTACATTTTACACACAAAAAAAAGAAAAAAAAAGAATAGCAGTTTTAAATGATTCACTTAAAGTAAAAAAAAAAAAAAGAGAGAATATCATAAGATTAATAAACTCAAATAACTCGCCTCAGCTGAGGATGCAGTCAGACTTTAAGATGTGTGATCAGTGAGACCAGTACTGACAGTTTACCCCATCATCTTCATGGTCTAAAAAACAAAGACAAATTTGCTGAGTTTCAACTAAATTCTCTGATAAAACGAATGGCATCTATATGACTTAGGGTGATCAACTATTTTTATCTGTGCACTGTTCGGTGGCGTTGTTCAACAACTGCATACAGTATTGTATGTGGACTAATGTAAACTACACGCACCTCTAGTTAAGCATTCATTTACAATAATTACGTATTAAATGTGTACTTACGACACAGACACTCAATTGCTTTAAAATGTATTTGCAGACGCTAATAGCACTGACTGGATTCGTACCTAATTAAGCTATTTACACGCTAATGTCATGTTGAGTGGCTGTAACGTTTAATATGTTTTTTATTTGGATAAACATTAAACTCACCTTTGAATTTCCTCTCATAAATCGAGTCCAGCCTCTAAAGTTCTTCTGACGATGAAGCGGGCGAAGCCATGGTTGTAGTGGTGCTCGTGCTCGTCGTAATCTGCTTCCCGCTCCGTTCTATTTGAAAATGCAGTAACGGCTGCAGCGACCTTGGGCAATCAGTTTCATGTTGTTGTGCCTAATAGCAAAGTTAACAGTTATAGTGGACAATGGAGAACAAACGCCATAGTATTTACACGCGATGACTTAATACTAATCAATAATTGCATTAAAAAGTGTAACGTTATACAAGTCAAATGGCTAAAAGCATTTGGTGCAAAGCTAATTTAACTCGCTAAATTTACGTTAAGAGGCTGAAACATTTATAGTTTCGACTTGTGAACTAAATATAAACATAAATTATACGAACTCACCTTTTAATTTTGTCTTCTTCAAGTTTGATATTTAAAATAAAACGCGCAGTCCTGTAGTCTGCTGCCCGCTGTCAGTTCGGAAAATTCCTTAACGGCTGAAGCGATTTCGACCAATCAGCGTCTTGTTGCTATGCCAAATACTCAACACAGCAACCAATCACGAATTTAACAGTAGTTTGGCCTATCATTGTACCCTTGATGTGAGAACAATTATGTACCTTAATTCCAATTGTACCTTAAAAGGTACCAAACCTTATCATCAGAGGTCTTTCCTGTACCATTAAAGGTACTATTATTGAAAAGGTACAAAACTGTTCTTTGAGGAACATTATTTGTACCATCGTGTACCTTTATTTCGTGACGAGAGTGTTTGGTTTCATTGCGGCCTGGAAATCGCAACCAAACCACTGCAGAAATATTATCTCTAGGAGTCCGATTGTCAATAATCAATCATCAAAACAAAACATAAACAAAAATAATTCACATTTGTCGGACGCTAATCGGGAACCAAACAAACACGTTTGAAGTGCACCATAGCCACTTTTACTAAAATGGTTATAACTTGTGAAAGCGTGAGAGAACATAATTTTCGCTAAATTGTGGGACACATGTTTCATGAGCACAATCTGAGGTCACAATGAAAAAAATAATTGCGACGGCATTGGGGCCACTTGGGTGGCGCTATAAACAAGGGAAAAAAAATCATGACAATGGATTATAACCGCATCCAAAACGTATAGTCCTAATGAAAGATGTGCATGCAGTTGTCTTTGTCCAGGGTAAACCTATCTATAGTCCTATGAGAAACATTGGTGTATCGCAAAATACTCAGTAATACGTCATCGGCATAAAATGCCCTGAAGGATGCCTGAGACTTTTCAAGCCAGGGGGGGTTACATTATTTTCACGGGAGAGAACCACCTTTATACTCCTGAATCCCTATCCCGGGTCCAACAATACCAACCACATGCCAGGTTTTTGCCTTTTTGTTTTGTAACGTGTCATTTAGAGCTTAAAAATAAATACAGAAACATTCGAAGACCATGGTCCGATCGAGACAAAAAAAAAACAGGCAATTTGAAACATAAGTAACTAACTAAAAAATAAAGCCCCAATGTCAAAATAATGATAGGAAACTTAAAAAAAATCCAATCAAAAACACCATGCTCATTTTATGCACACATAAAATATAAGTTCTCAACTTCAAAACAAAAAGATAAATTACAACAAATTTAGAGACATTGTATAATAGAGCCCGACCGATATATCGCGGGAACGATATAATCGGCCGATTTTATGCAATTACCTAACTATCGGTATCGGCCTTTATAAAGCCATAAATGAATATTTAAAAAAATGCTGGGCGGTTATTCATTTAAGGGTGGCCGCTGCCAATAAAGCACCTAAAAGCTGTCACACGAACTGGCAAAAGTAATGAAATGAATACAACAAATATAGCAATGAGACAATTTAAAATAGTTTAATAACAAACAATGTTTTCAGTCGTGTCAGTCCGATGACTGATTCTGACACGCGATCTCAGTGAACGCTTGGCATAGATAACTGCACATTTTCAATACGATACATGAGTCTTTCCTTGTCTTTCGTATGGAATTGTTCTGTTAAAAGTAACATTTCAATAAAGATATATTTCAATTCTTCTGTTCATGAGACGAGCACCCGTCACCAACCGCAGGCTCCTCCTGTGTCGAGATTATCATACGTCTGCTATCTACTCTTATATAATAAATCCAGGCATAGGATTGATGAAACATAGATTAAAATTAAGATACAAATAAATACAAAACTAATACCTAATTAAACCGAAAGGTTTTGTGCTTTCCTGTTTGATGTCTATGTGAAAGTTTCCAAGCAAATTTTAGTGCGGCTATCATAGCGCTACACTTCCGTATTGCTGACCTGTCGAGTCTGAAACATTTATTTTCCTCATGATGCTAACACGAAAAATAAAATAAAAAAAAAATGCATATTTATGTAGCCTGAGGAGACTGAGAGCCAACCCTTCTTCATCCAGTGGAGTAGCCAACTTATTGAATTGCACAGTGTTATATCACAGCATTGATTCTTCTGCTACAATCCTCTTACACGATATTGTGTGAGCTTGTGACTAATGCAAGCGCACAGCTGAGAAGACTATTATACAATGTCCAGGCTATATTTAACTTCTTAATTATTCAATTCAATGTTAGAATTAAACATTGAATAAATGTCCGTGGCGCGAGCGATCTCCACCGTAAACATGATTCACTGCTTAGACACGGTAAAACAGCTGTTCGACGCTATCAGTAACGCCGTCACCGGATTATGACACTAGATGATTCCGAAGGGCTATTAATTCAACCGCAACCGCATCACAAAACTCAACAACTCCCTTCCGCCCATCCCACCGCACCAAGCGTTAATGAACCAATTTTCAAAAACCGCCCCACGCCCTCAAACCCGCTTCAATTGGTGGCGAAAATCAACTGCCTGTCTGATGACAGCCGCGAGACAGAAAGCTTCTCAACATATCAGCATATCGCAAACTCCGTCTCCGATCGCGCGCAGGACAAAGAAAAAAAAAATAACAATGTGTATATATATTTTACAATTGATTGGTTCAACCGCCCGCCACCCACCCAAATAATAATTACAATATTTTTTCGTCATGACAACCTCCCTATCCTCGGTTTAACCGCGGGAGACCCGAGCTGTAACCGCCAACCGCGCATCTCTAGAAGACACAGAGTTAAAGCTCATTCTGCCTTATACGCCCTACGTTACCAACATCAGCCAAATACCAATAATTATATAATTTATATAATAACACCTTATAAACAAGTGCCAAATTTGCATAAGAAACCTCGTTTCCACCTGTTTAGTACATTTTTTGCTTACTATTAATTAAAAATAGTATAAAACGATATTCCAGTACATAAGTACATTAAAAAACGTATACATAATGATAATAAAAATATTACTATTAGTAAAACGATCTGATTTCTTCCTCCACTTGTAGAGATTAGAGTAATAAAGAGTAAAAATAAGAAGAAAATAAGTTTTGTCAGTGTACACTTTTTTAAAATATTTATTGATACAAGTTATGACTAAAATACAAGACATAGTCGTTAGAGAAGATTAAGCAACAGTAATATAGAATATCATATAATATAATATAACATGCAATGCAAACTATTTTGTGTTTACGCTCAACTGTATAATTCTCATTCAAACATACCCCCATCCTCCATTTACATATCTGATTCACACAAGTATTTATGATCACCACATATTGATGATCATTGCAAACGGTGATTTATAAAATTATATTCTACATAATCTGTACTATATGCAACTGTTTAAAGAACCCATCAAAAGTAAGACACACCACTATGAAAGTGTACCAAACTTATGAACTGGTATTCTGTACATAATACACATAAATAATATGCTACTGTATTAAAATATACCCAAAACAATAAAATCGTCCGATATAACTGGTATCGGGCCTTTTTATACTCCCTAATATCGTATCCAGGGCGACACTAGGATTTTATACATTTAGGGGGCAAAATCCCCCAAGAGGGAATGATTTTATTTATTTTTAAAAAATAAAAAAAAGTAAACACTAAAGTTAGGACTATTGCTCACTATCAATTTCATTACCAAGCTAAAGTCAGGGTTTTATAATCCAAATGTGGTCCAAATGTGGAGGTATGGTAGAAAGGGGTTCGGGTGTATCCCGAGAAAATTTTGTGTAATACTTCTGACTCAACAAAATTGCATTTTAAGATGTTTTAGAATGCCAAAAAATTTGATAAACTGCTTTACAACCATGTATCAGTGGGCAGCTGAAAATTTTATCTCTCACGCTCATCAGCATCACACTCTTTTTCTCATTGTTTATATAATCTTCCCTGTCTCTTCCACCTAAAGCGAGCTTTGCCTGAAATAGGCATATTCAATATTAGTACTGTCAGTGAAGAAAGTAAACATGGGACAACTGATAGCTAGCAATCCGACCATATGTAGGCTACACATTCATTATTGAATCTTTATGCCTAATACCGGGCCTAGACTGGCTTTATATCAGATGGTCCTAAATTTAGGGTTGTAGGGGTATCCAATTTTTTTTATTTCACAGGAATATGCGCATTTCAAGACGAATTATTAAGACCAAAAAAAAAAAAAAGTGAAAAGAACATCGCTTAAAACCATGTCAGATGGCAGGTAATTTTTGTCAATATCTGCTCTCTCCTCTTATCCATCAAACTCTTTCTTTTTTATCACAGTCTCTTCATCCGCTTTCTCATCCCCCACTAAAGCTGAGCTTTTTTTTAATTTTACTAAAGGCTACAATTTGTTATTATATTCTCGAATATGTACCATTCATTAAATAATCTTGTGCCTAACCAGATTGAAAACTGCTTTATAATGTTTCTTTACCCCTCACAATGACAGAAAACTAATTAATACATTTACACTTATGGCTATTTTCAGCAAAATGGCGCAAATAGACAAAACTATATATAAGTTTGCCTGATTATTTTTTTGTCCAATCCGTTTCACAACATTATTATGAGACCTAAAAAAAAAATTCAAAAAATAGAAATGAATGAGTTCTAACAAACAAACTCTACCATCCTTATCTCGCGCACTAAACGAACGCGTACGCGTCGACGTCTATCTCGCACCTGCTAAGAAACAATTCGCGCGCTCTCAGCAGCGTCTGAGCACATAAAGCCCCAACATGAATTGATTGGTCATCTCAAATATTCTGACATTGACTAGCAGTGACAGTCCAATGAGTCTTGAGATTGAACACACACACACACACACACACACACTGTCCTCAGACTTCGCAATTACGAGCTCTCCTAGCCGTGCAAACCGCCACGCTGTGCCGAGAAACTTGAGCAAAGACATGTAACGAGAAATCGCCGACTAGACAAATCTAGATTATAAACAAGACTGAACCCGCTAGAACACCAAATTATGTGTAGCCTACATTAATCACCAAATATTAGGGCCTATGCCAGAAGTATAGGGGGGCTGAACCCACCACACCAAAAAAATCACGACGTCCTAGCGCAACGCCCCGTCGGAAACGCATCGGCCCCCAAAAATCCCATATCGTCGGGCACAAAAGTATATGGGGCACACTTGTGAGGACTACTAATAAAAGGTTTTGGAGAACAGGCCGGTCAAGCTGCTATAACTGTTCAAAAAAAAACTTTAAAAACATATTGTATCCTTTAGTAAATGACCATGTATTGTGCTGTAAATGGACCTTTCCTATGTTCTAAGATGATTTATTTATTTATTTTGGAGTCCCCATTATGGCCATGTACAGAGGCAGAGGCTAACCTACCTTCCTGTTAGTCCCAACAAATTAAATACAAATTAACAACATAATAAAATCAAAAACAATAAACAAGCAGCATTATAAAATCTACAACTTCGCAACCAATAACATTCAATCCAAGATAATCAAAAGAAACAATTTCCTAAATATAAGTGCTATTAAAAGTTACCTAAATATATAATTAAAACTCAATATTCTTGTTGTAGAGTGTCTCTTTCCAAAAGTGTGTAATAACAATGTTAAATACTTCCATAGTATCAAACTCAATACATTATCAGTCCCGATGTTTGCAGTGGTTTTAGAAAAAAAATAAAAATCCCTTTTATGCAATGCCTGTCTGTTAAAATCATGACTAGCACTACTATACACAAACTGAGATACCAGTAAATCTCACGTAATTGCTACAAGAAACCAACCAGAAATAAATTCTTATAGAACAAAGCAGAGACATATCTTTCACCTGTACATTTTTTTGTCTATTTATGCACTCGACCAACAACTGAGCCATAATCAAGCTGAGAACCCTTGTATTTAGAAAGTTTAGTAACCCGGTAACCCAGGCACCCCATTAAATGCCTGAGATGGAAAAATTCATAAGAAAAATTAAAACACCTTACAAAGTCTGTTCTCTAATCAAAGACTAACGCGACTAATCAACCACATCACTCGATTAGCTGCTGCAGAAGACTGACAGCCCTGAAAACCAACAGTAGCGGCAAATTCATTAGGCCCGCCCACATTGTCGCCAAGTACGCTCGCCGCGTCAAGATCAGTCCAGCAATCCACTCAGACGAATCCAGCGAATCGTAGAACAAACAGCGATCCAGACAGCGATCAGCAGCACACGGACATTTCTCCACAAACTTCTTCACAAAATCATACACGAACGGGAACTTGGAAATGAGAGGCACTAGTGAAAACTTTGGATGCGGCAGGCTTGTGTGTTGTCATTAAGAGAAAAAGTGAAGTGGAAATCTTTAATATGACTTTGGTTTAGGTGAGTGAATTTTAAATATTACTCTGACATATAAAAGACGCTAGAAAGATCTAGATATAGTCGAATATCAGACCATCGCGCGGATTATGCACCATGAGATGCCACACTCCACAAGTGCGCGAAGCTGAGCTAGTTTGCTAAAGTCAACCACGTGTAACGATTCTTTAATGTATCATGAGTAGAGACAATGAGTGATTTAAGATGTTGATCTGTTTTCTATAAAAGTCGTAAGATATATTAATGTGTCATTTGAGATGCTCAAACTTAATTATTGTACGTAATGTCTTGTGTTTTGCAAGGCTGTGTTTCGCCTTGATCTCAGTTTTTTCCTATTTGAACGTGATCCGCAATAATCCTGTTTATTGAAACAAGTCCTTATCAACTGGTAAGAATTTTTCCAATATACTTTGTTTTTCGGACTCAAAGGACTTTGATTCATGAGAATTAGTGATTGATTGGTTTATTTTTGCTCCTGAAATGGTCAAGACTTTGTTTTTTTTACTTTAACTGATCGGAGAAGTTTGAACAACTCTTTAAACTGAATCACCAATGATCCTCGAACTTTGTTCAAAACTGAGTCGTTTTATCATGACTCTGTCAACTGAATCATTTCTAACATTTCAGCATTTCCAATTCATAATTGTTGAACATACACTGTTTACTATAGTACAGTAAATGTGTTAATTTTAAGGAATTCTGATCATTTGTGATTTTGAGTTGAATCCAATAATCAGATACATTATCTTTTTGTTACAATTCATCATTCATTCATCCAACAAGAAATGACTAGACGTTAAAGGCTGTAACGATAAGTCAACCAATAAATCCTTAATCGACCAAAGTCCTGTCCTGCACAACGATCAGTCACAAAAAAAAATAAAAAAAGATGCGATGTTTTGCATTTTTATGAACAATTATATTAAACAATTGTCATAGAGCAATTTAAAACAACAACAAAAAATCAATACGTACATAAAACTATAAAAATAACATTAGTTTGAAATTAAGTGAATTTTTTTTTTAACTGCAAAGTGAGAAGTTCTTCCAAAGATCTATATGACCGACACAATCCGCGCACCTGACCACACCACACGCTACAAAAAATAAAATCTGCCCAAATAATGAAAGAATCATAACAAAAGCTCTCGTTTATACTGGTGTATATTCCTTCTTATACTTCCAAAGCTTTGGGTATACTTTTTGTTCAGCCGATCTAGGCATATTTAAAACACACAAACCCAAATATGCCTAAAAAACAATCCAATAATTATAGTCAGTATAGTATGGAAGTCATAAAGTTATATATTCTGTTTTTTTTTACATTAATTATAGCTATTATTACAAACGCGTCAAGAGTACAAAAAAAAACAAAAGTCATAAAAAACAATCCTATTGATCAGTCTAAAAAGCCGTTAAGGCTTACTTGCAGATTTGCAGGCCAAGTCCACCTAAGCCACAAGTCTTTAAAACGACAGACACCTCCGGAGACGCAACCGCCCAAGCGCATTGGAAAAAGGAAACGCGATCGCGACTAGCGTTAACTACGCCTAAATGTGAATGCGCAGCGCATAGCTTGCACTCCACAGTCTTGTCTTTTTTTGTAAATGCACCAGACAAGAAGATTTTAAATTTTTTATCTGGAGATTTTGTCGACTAAGTCCAAACAAATAGCATTCTAACTGAATGAAAACAGCAAAACTACCTATATTCTTACTGAGCGTGCGAAGCAGGCAGTGCAGCCAGCCGCATTTGTGGTTCCGAGTGTTTCTACGTGGTGCGCCAAACGGCGCAGAATAGCCTAAATTAAAAACATAAATTTGGGGATAAAACATAGTCAAATTAAATGTTAAAATACATTTATAAAAAACTGCGTATAAAGGAATAAAACATCAAGGAGTTAATCAATTAAAAATTTTATATTTAAAATTTCTGCTGTAAAAAAAATATGGCAACTGTCGACCAATGATGTCCAAGTCCGACCAAGAACGGCATCAACAGAGATATTCTACTAAACGAGCTAAAAGTTACAGCCCTAAAGTCAGAGCAGTCTCGTTTTGATTTATTGTACTGTATATAAATTGTTTATATTAGTCACTCAACAATTCAGAAACAAACTACAGAGAAATAAATATTCCTTTTATATAAGGAAATAAATTATAATTTTCTATTTTATAGGCAAAACACTGTCACAGACGCCTACCACAGGTCTTAGCTCGTCACGTCAACACAGCAAAAAACAAAACACAAAAAACCTTAAACATGTAACATTGTGATCGAAATAACATGGATATCCAATGAATTGTAATAAGACATGAAATGTGTCAAAATACAATGTGCATACAATGATTCATGGTTATCATAACAACCTTATCAAAACATGGAGCAAATCCGACCTTTCGCCAGTTAGGGTAGCGCAATGTTCCACTACGAAGCATTTGATATCAGAACTTCTCTCCACGCTGCTACCCTACAGATAGGCCCTAGTTTAGTAATCGACCAAACACCATGCCAAGGCCCACACCGCACCTAAGTACAAAATTAAGCAGTAAAAGGTCATTTCAAACTATTTTTTTCGAACTAGTCCCTGTTTTTTGCCCAAACAGACAACAGTCTAAAGACAATTCTCTGGTGACTCTCTAGGTCAATATTATCAAAAAACTTGAACTTTAGCCAATATTTTCATATCTGTTTTATAAACAGTATGAATATAAATAAAATCGGGGCGTGGCAAATAAAACACCAAAGCCTAAAATGATCAATAAATAAAAACTCAGCACTTCACAAATTGGTGACATGTGACAACAAAGTTAACAAACATGCAACATTTATGGAGATCGACCATAGGAGGCGCTATAACTGTTAAAAAGCTTTTAAAAACCATATAATTTCCTATGGTAAAATTGCCTAAATGAGCTGTAAAATGTTGTATCCATCATTATGTCCTGTTGTGGTCAAGAGCGCAAAATGAACGATTTTTTGTGGTTGGAGCCTATTATTCTAAAATGGCTATAACTCTAGAAGAAAAAGATATCACACCAAACTTGTACACATGTGAATAGATTCAATCTGAGGTCACATGTAAAAAAATGCGACTATACGAACAGTAGGTGGCTCTATAACCATGAGGAAAAAACATAAAAAATGTGTCTAGACCACATGACCTATAGTCAACGGTACCATAGACATTTGGAGGCCCTAGGCAATATTCATGTTGGAGGCCCCCCACCCCCAATAAAAAACTCTTGAAACAAATATGATTCCTAACCTTTTAATTTTTACAACATTTAATTTTACATTTTTTACCTACACAGTACATAAGTTTGGACACATTACTATTTTTAATGTTTTTGAAAGAAGTCTCTTATGCTCATCAAGCCTGGATTAATTTGATCAAAAATACAGAAAAATAATATATTATAAAATTTTAAATAATGGTTTTCCTATTTTACTATACTTTAAAATATATTTCTGTGATGCAAAGCAGAATTTAGTGTCATGTGATCCTTCAGAAAACTTTATAATATTCTGATTTATTATCAAATGTTAGAAATGGTGCTTAATATTTATTTTATAACCTGTGATACTTTTTTTCAGGATTTTTTTTTTTTTTTTTGATTATTAAAAAGTTGTTTTAAAAAAGTCTTCACTATCACTTTTTATATATTTAACACATCCTTGCTGAATATTCCTGTTTTTTTTTTTTTTTTGTATTTTTGATCAAATAAATGCAGGCTTGTAGAGCATAATAAAAAATTTCTTTCAAAACATTAAAACTAGTAATTGGTCCAGACTTTTTACCAGTAGGCTACTGTATGTGCATATTAATCAAACTTCATCTAAGGTAATCTCTTTTTTGTTTAATGAAGATGTTATTGTTATTGTTATTTTGCTGTTTTATTCAATTTATTCACAGTTCCAGAATACCACTTCAGTGATATATGCTTTTATCATTTTTTTCATAGCTGGTATGGGCAGGATTTTTCCCTCCCATTTAATCAATATTGACTGCAGATATTGTCATATTATTAATATAAGTAATATGATATTATGCATTGCATTGCTACCTTAAATATGCTATACACAAATCAAGTGGACGAGAAAGACACGATCGCTACTGATTAGAAAAAAAAAATCTAAACTGATATTATTGGCGATGTTATTGGCGTAAGTAGGCTGATGTCAGACAGGGTATAATCTAATCATCAGGAGAATTTAGAAGGTAGACCCATGAGATCCTTTATTTGAAACATTTAAAAATGTTGTAGTGTGTTGGCTTTTTAACTTTGAATACAAACGTCTTGACTTTTACTTTTGTAGCGTTTTTAGTCAGCTCCCGACGCGATGTTATTCATTGTACGCGCAAATTCAAAGCGTCGCGTCTGAGCACGTTAATGACGCTCGCGCTCTTTTAAACTCGTAATAAAGCGGTGAATAAATCATTCCAGAAATGACGCTGATCTACAGTACAAGTTTATATTTAGAATACATTGCAATCACTCCAAAATAGATGACGACAACGCACACACCTGCATTACGAGCTGTGCTTCTTTGCGATTTAGGCTTTTGCTACGCAGCACCTGATGGGCTGGCGTTAATGTGACGTAATGTAACAGTCTATGGTTAAGATAAACATCGTCACTATTTTTAGTTAAATAATAAATATTGAAATAAATTGTAGGACATTTGTACATTTTTTTTATTTTTTTATTTTTGTCCCTCTGTCTGGGCCCCATCCCGCCAATCGGGCCCTAGGCACGTGCCTAGTTTGCCTTTGCGTTAATCCGGCTCTGCTCACACCCCCATTACCTGTATAGCATATGATCACCTACAACACCTTTAAAGAAGCACCCATACACAGCAAATATACACTACTTCCATTAACACCTGCTGCCACACAAGACAAAAACATCTCTTTCATTGAACACAGCTTTTGGGCAGTGCACCGTTCCCAGAAGTACTGCAATACCGGGTCGATGCGTGGAGTGGACGGAGCAAGCCCCTGTTCCATCTCCCAGTTCCAAAAATCAATTTAATATATGGTGCCCGGGTAGGGCACATATCAGATATTAAACTGATAAGAACAGATTTTTCCTTTCTTGTAATTTTTCTTTTTCTTTTCAAAAATCATGAAACATTTGAGCATTTACATTTTTCCATAAGGAAAGGTATGACATTTCCTGCATCATGATGTTCATTTGGATGTGTTCTCCAGTTTTTGTGTTTTTTCAAATAAAAATCCATTTAAAATTTGCAAGAAAGAAGTACAAAAAGTAAAAAAATAAAAAGGGTTTCCTAAACCTTACATGGATAAAAGGAGAAATAAAGGATTTTCTAAAATTCAGTTAATTTGGGTAGACATTTCTTAAAAGAATAAAATATTATCTAAAAAGCAATTTGAAAAGCATTTTTATAAAACTGTCAAACTTTTCTTGTGCTGGAGCGGTGGTGAGTCCTTAACAATATTTGTCCCCATTTCCTGCTCTTCCAAACAAGACACCGAGACCCAGCGCTTCAGGCTCTTAGAGGAGATCCTCTTAAACCGTGGCACCGCTGCCCCTTCCAGATGGATGTGTGGGGCATCTACGGGCAGTCAGGGCTCGTGGCTGCAGGGACCTTTTTCCGTGAAGCTCCGGCTCCCACGTCCGAATGACAGCGTGTGGTGTACTCCTGCATCCTTTTCTTTGCCAGCTCCATGGTGGTATGAGGAGACACCTGCACCTGCTTCCCCACCAGCAGGTTTCTGGAGGTCCAAATAGCGTCTTTTATACAGTTTATGGGGAGCCAGAGGTTTATCGGTGGAATCGCTGGCTTTCCCTTCTGGCTCAACCCACCCATTATCCTTTTGTAGGTTAGGACCTCCCCTGCTGGTAGGCACGGGAATTGCTGGGAGCCGGCCAGTGCCCACAGGTCCCTCGCAGCGCTGCACTCCCAGAGTGTGTGCCTCACGGTCTCAGGCGCGCCACACCCTGCCCGTGGGCAGCTCGGGTTCCTTGCCATGCCCCGGGAGTGCATAACGGCCCTGACTGGGAGGATCTCGTGAGCCACCATCCACGCCAAGTCCCGGTGCTTGTTTAGAAGAGCTGGGTGGGACACGCTGCGCCAAGTTGTTTGGGCTTCCCTTAAGGTGAGCCTGCGCACTGGGCTCACTTGCTCCCGCTCCTGCACAAGAGAAAGTATTGACTTGTGGTTAGTTAAAATGTCTATTTCTTCTTTTTCAATGTTTAACTTGTTTAAAAATTTCTTGATAAAACCATATGTTGTGGGTAGGTTAAAGGCCACCGGTTTTGTGTTGTCCCTTTCTGAAAACTTTAAACTTCTAAGGTAAGAACCCATCCAAAACTGAACCATTGCTGTCGTTTTGTTCTCATTTGTTGTTGATGTGGCACAGTTCATGTGCAGTGCAGTAAAACGGGCTCCAAGAAATAAATATAAGTCGGGTACTCCTTTTCCTCCATTCGTATGCGTCTTCTTCATCTCCTCCCTCCTCAGCCTCTCCCATTTGGATCCCCACAGAAAATAAAATATAGCCCTGTCCAAGGTCTGCAGGAACCATCTTGGGGGGTTAAAAACAGAACATAAAAGTAACATTAGTGGTAAAATGACCGCTTTTATGATTAAAATCTTCCCTTCTATTGTCAGGTTCCTTATGCTCCAAAAGCCTAATCTTTGTTTTGCCTTCCTTAAAACCTCTTCCTAATTTCTTTTTCCTCTTCCTTCACTGTCAAATATTACTCCTAAAATTTTTAACTCAGTACTTTTAATTGTTACCTCCAGTCCGGTCATGTCTGTGGGTGTCCAGGGTCCGTAAAACTGTACTTGTGTTTTTCCTCTATTGAGTTTAGCCCCACTTGCCCTCCCAAACCAGTCAGTCAAGTCTAAGGTCTGTTGAATCGATAAAATGTCCGTACATAAAACGTTCACGTCATCCATGTAAAGTGCAGTCTTTGCAGTCTGTCCCCCTGTCCCTGGAATAGAAAATCCTCTGATCCATTGATCCCTTCTCAAAACCTGTGCTAATGGTTCTATGCACATTACAAACAGCAGAGGAGATAATGGACAGCCCTGACGGACCCCGCAGCGTATATTAACTACTTTTGTAAGATGCCCGCTTAACAGGATTCTGCTATTTATATCCCTATATAGCAATCCCACCCAAGCTAGAAATCTCTCTGGAAACCCCATTTTATTCAGTACTTTGAACAAGTACTGGTGCGAGATCCGGTCGAATGCTTTTTCAAAATCTAAATTTAACACCGCTAACCGAATATTTCTGTCTCTCGCATAACAGATGGTGTCTCTAATCAGTACGAGGCTGTCCGTGATCTCTCTTCCTTGTACAGCACAGGTTTGATCCGGGTGGATCAGGTCTGCTAAAATCCCTGACAAGCGTGTAGCTTAAATCTTACTAAAAAGTTTACAGTCGACATTTAAAAGAGTAATAGGGCGCCAATTTTGCAAGTCTTCTTTTTCGCCTTTTTTATATAAAAGTGTCACTAAACCTGTCCTAAAACTGTCCGGTAAAAGGTCACTATTGTCAAAGTCGTTAAAAACCGCTAAAAGGTCTTCAACTAAAATGTCCAGAAACGTCTCATAAAATTCTAAGGGAAGTCCGTCTGCACCTGGGGACTTGCATTTCTTAAAACTTTTCAGGCCTTTTGTGATTTCTAAAATGTTAAAATCACTCCTTAAAAGTTCTTTTTCCTTCACTGTTTTTTCCACCAGGACTAGCACTTCTTTTAATGTTTCTTCATCTATCTTTTTTTCCTCATACAATGCATCATAAAAGTCTTGCACTCCATTTAGAATATCCCTTGTATTGGTCATCAATATTCCTTCTTTATTTTTTATCCTTACCATTGCCCCACTTTTACTCACAATCTTCTTAAAAAAATACCTTGTACATTTTTCTCCTTCTTCCACCTCTCTTTCCTTGCTTCTCAGAATGACTCCTTTACTTGTGATTTCTGATAATACCATCACCTCTTTTTTAACCTCTTTAATTTCTTCATTAAAATCAAAGCCTATATTTAAAAGGTTAAAATACCGTTGTAAACGTTTTTGCAACCCCACCATCTTTTTCTTTTCTTTGGTTTTCTTTCTGTTTCCTGCCCTTATAAAAAAAGTCTTGGTCTTTTCCTTCACCATCTGTGCTCTTGAATCAAAAAAGTCTTGAAGGGTCTGCCATTTCCTATACTGCTCCCTGTATTCCATTGTTACTTCTTTGTCTTGTAACAGGGAGCAGTTTAACTTCCACAGACCCTTCCCTACCGTCACACCCGGGGGGAGTGTAAGAGTGCATGACAGCATAGCGTGATCAGAAAAGAAAACAGGGGAGATTCTAGCATCTCTCGGTGGGCACTCTCTAGTAAAAACATAATCTATTCGAGAAGCTTTGGTGCCATCACTACTGAACCAAGTGTGGCCCTCCGCTTTTGGATGCATCATCTTAAAACAGTCCGTTAATCTAAAATCTTTTACCATGTTCTGCAGTAGATGTGTCGTTTTATCTGTTTTAAAATCTTCCCCCGCTCCTCTCCTATCTCCTTTTCCTAAAATGCAATTAAAATCCCCCGCTAAGACCAACGGTTTCCTCCTTAAAAGGTGGGGTTGCATATCTTCCAAAAGGCTGTATCTGTCATTCTTTTCAGTGTTCCCATAAAAGTTTAGTACATTAAAATCTCTCCCTAAAAAAGTCATATTGGCTAAAAGGGCCCGTCCGTCTCTTAATATTGTGCTCCCCTTCACCAATATATGTGTGTTTTTTATAAGGATGGCTACTCCGTCTGCTTTGTTTTCATTTGACCCGCTCCATATTGAAGGTCCATACTTCCATTTATCTTCCCACTTCTTATAGTTGTTTAAAAACGGCAGGGCACATTCCTGTAATAAAAACACATCGGATGATTGTGTACTTAAAAATTTTAGAACTGTTTGTGCTCTTACTTGTGACTTCGCACTTCTCACGTTTAACGTTGAGATGGTGATAGTCGTAAGCATTAAGATTAATATAAAAGAAGACAGATACAACATGTTAAAAGTTTTAAAAGTTTAAAAAAACAAACTATCCATTAAAAACCAGATCTTCGTGTAAAACAAACTCTTCCTGCATTCCCACATGAGGGGAGGCAGGGGGGTGAGTTTGTTTTCCATCTGAGCCACAGGATGAGCTCCTGGGTGTGGATGATTTCAGCTCAATCGCTAAGAAAGAAATCTTATTTGCTGTGTCACTAGGGAATAATCTATTCAGATCGTCTGACGAGGAGGAGTCAGAAAATCTTCCCATTTTATCTTTCTCTATTTCTTTCCAGAGAGGGGAGTGTGCCGCTCTCTTTTTATTAATTGATTGAGCACAGGGGAGTTGATCACTTAATTGGCTTTTTGTTTGTTCCTCGTCTGTGTCCTCCCCTGCATTTCCACTTACCTCTGTATTGTCTTCACCTTTCTCTTCCTTATGATCTTCCTCAACCTGTTGTACTTTACTCCTTTGCTCCACCCCTTCGTTACCTCTGTCCTCTGTTCCTTCTCCACAAATCACCAGATTTGGCGGGAGATTTGAATCATTTTGCTCCGCCCCCTCGTTATCCTTTTGTTTGCTTTCCTCAACCGCCATTTTGTGTGCTTTAACTTTGTTAGCAAAAGACTTGGGGCAATCTCTGTAGAGATGAGCGGGGTCTCCACAGAGATTGCAACTTCTGCCATTGGGACACTCTTCAAAAGTGTGCCCAATTTCTCTGCATTTTCTGCAAAACACTTTCTCACATGCCTCTACCAGGTGCCCAAACTCTCCACACTTGCGGCACAGCTTGGGCATCCCCTGGTAGTGAATGTAGCCTCTGTTTTCACCAAGAACTATCATTGATGGCAGATGTCTTAGGCCCTGGTAGCCCTGGGGATCTTCCCACTGTTTGATCGGGATTCTCCAAGAGCAATTCCAAATACCGTCCTCGTCCACCACCTTCATAGCCTGGCTCTTTACAGTGCAAAATCTACCCAGCCATACACAAATGTCTTCTCCAGTAACAGTCTCATTGAACATCCTAACAATCACAACCTTATGTGTGTTGTCAGTTAGCTTCTCAACTTTAAACATGGAGAACTGGGTCTTTACCTTCTCAAATCTTTGCCCAAATTCTAAAAACAATGCTGCATTTCGAAAACTTACATCAAAGCCTTTATTAAAAGGCAGGGATAAAATGCAATTTAGGTCTTGAGGTGTGTAATTCAAGGCTTTCTGTACATATTTACGGGAAAAGTCTAGGCGGGATATTTCAAACGGCTTACCTTCATTTTCTAAAATGTTAAAACGCACGCTGTGGTGCCTCCGCATGCCGGCACGGGCAGCCGACATGGTAGAGGCACCACGAGCCTGTTAAAACAAGAGTAAAAAGCGAGTTAAAAGAAGAACAATAAATACTACACAATAAGAAACTAAAAAAACAGCAGAATGTCAAGTAAAAGCAATAAAAATTAAATAACTTACTTTGAAATCAATAGTACACTCCAGGAATTCTCACGCAAAGGAAAAAAATACCCCGAAATGTCTCTCCACTGGATACAGCCCCAAGCCACTAAACCGGCAAGAAGCTCTGTCCGCAGAGAGTCGATCCCTGTCTCAACCCTTGGACTTAGCCAAAAGGCCGAGAAGCGAATACTGATAAGACTGATAAGAACAGATTTTTTTTTTTTTTTTTTTTATTAAACCATATAACTTTTCATACAGAAGTCAAAAACATTAAACAAAAGCTTACATGATACCAAAAAATACCCCAACAAAATGTTCCTGTTACTTTTCATACAGAAGTCAAGAATATTAAACAAAAGCATTTGTGATGCCAACAAATTCCCCAACAAAATGTAAAGTATCACAAAGATAACAGAACTATAATTATATTATTACCCCACTCCCACTCTGGGTAAGCCTCCCCATACCCTTTTAACTTCATCTTCGCCATAACACTCTTTATAAGCATTTACCTCCTTTGCCATTTTCCCAAGTAAACGACCAAACAGCCTTTCTGGTACCATACTCGGCAATTTCTTTTTCAAACATGCTGTTCTCCACTCCCAAAGAATGTATTTGCCTTCTGAAATTACCCCCCACACTACTCTCCTATGCTCTTTTCCCAAATCCTTTAATCCCTCCCCCTTCAGTACTAACTCTCTCCTAATAGATGGCCCCCTCCATTCTTTCCACCACCTTGTTACTAAAAGCCAGAACACTGCCGCTCCAGGGCAGGACCACAGGGCATGCTCAATCGTTTCCTCCTTGCCACAGCCCACTGGACACAAAGGTGACCTTCCCTGCCCATGTCTGTACAATCGTTCTCTAACAGGCAATCGGCCTAAGACTGTCAACCAGTTAAGGTCCTTACATGGCCCCACTAAATATGAAGGTTGCAAGATAGACCAATCCACCCTACAGGGCCGTGACGGCGTCTCTGACCCTTCCACCAACTCATCCCTTAGTCTGCAGTACAGTTTCCTATGATCAAGAATCAGTGATTGCTCTAAGCACCAGGGTTTTCTTGCCAGCAAATTTGCTACCTTTTGGTAGTGTTCTGGCCTGTCCATTGACCAAGGCGTTGTTCCTTTCCATGGGATTATGGACCTCATTGGGAAAGCCAACCAGAACTGGGCAAGAACCCTCACCTTATGCTCTAAAATCAAGGCCACCAAACCTGCTGAAAAAGAGGAGAAGAGGGCCTCCATTTTTAGGGGGATGCAAGGCACCCCTCTTCCCCCTTCCCTCAAATGGCGGTACATCTGTGTCCTAGCTACCATCTCTACACTATTCCTCCAAAGGAAAGAAAAAAACAACTTCTCCAGCTTCCTACCGTACCAAAAGGGAACTGGATAGATATACGCAAGGTAGTTCAGGCTCGGGAGGAGGTCTGCTCTCACCACCTCTAACCTCCCCCAAAGGGAGAGGCCCCTTAAATTCCATCTGGCTACCTTTGCCTGCACCACCTTCAGCCTTGCCCCCCAATTCTCCTGTGCGCTATTTCTCTTGAAGAAACGAATGCCCAGAATCTTCATCCCATCCACACACAGGCTATATCCACCTGGCACTATTTTCCTCCCTGCCCACTGCCCTACAAACATTGCAGAAGATTTCCCCACATTTACCCTTGCTCCTGAGGCCTCACAAAATCCCTGCAGGATCCTGTCTGCCACCACAAAGTCCTGCTCTGTAGTCAGAAAAAGTGTCATGTCGTCAGCATACGCTGCTACCTTTGCACTTATCCCCCTACCACCAGGCAAATGCACTCCTGTCAAAGAAGGGGCTGACCGTAACGCAGCCACCAGAGGCTCTAGAGACAAAATATAGAGCAGGGGCGACAAAGGACATCCTTGCCTTACCCCTCTCTGCTGCTCTACCAGTTCTGAATAAAAACCATTCACCCCTATTCTACTCATTGCTCCGAAATATAATAATCTTATCCAGGCCCTAAAGACTGGGCCAAACTTAAGCTGCTCTAGAACTGACATTAAAAAGACATGACTAACCCTATCAAACGCCTTCTCCTGGTCTAAACTTAAAATTGCCAAAGGCAATTGCCTTTGTTCAGCCCAACTGATGATGTCCCTGACCAAAGCCAGGTTCAAGCTACCAGACCTACCTGGCACTCCACAAGTCTGATCAGGTTGAACCACTGTACCTACCACACTTTTGAGCCTCTCTGTTATTACCTTTGCTAGAATCTTATAGTCAGTCGTGAGCAGGGTTATTGGCCTCCAATTTGCTAAGTCCTCCTTCTTCCCTTTTTTATACAAAAGGGTCACTAGTCCTGTCTTCATGGTCGAAGGCAATTCTCCTATCTTCAGACTCTCTTGGTATACCTCGACCAAATCTCTCCCTACCAAAGGCCAGAACGCTCTGTAAAAATCTGTTGGAAGGCCATCATTTCCAGGGGCCGTACCCTTTTTGAGTGATTTCAAAGCTGACTCTACCTCCTGAAAATTCAGTGGTTTCTCTAATTTCTCATTCTTTTCATTATCTAAAACATCTGTCAATTCCTCCAGGAATCCTACCGCAGTTTGATTTAAAGGACCGGTACTGCTGAACAGCTCTTTGTAAAAATCAGCCGCCACCTGCAACATTCCCTCCACTGATGAAACCACTCCCTCCCGCCCCTGCAGGCCCTCAATGCAATTGCGCTGCTGCTTTCTCCGTACAGAAGAAAAAAAAAACTTGTTGGTTTCTCGTCCAGCAATCGCTTCTGGGTCCCTGACCACAACAAGAAGGCTTTGGCCTCCCCCCAGTAAAAATCCTTCATGACTCCCTGAAGAAAACTGGCTCTGTTCCACCCCTCGGCTGTATTTAATGCTCCTTCAGACCACAAGGTCTGTAACTCATCTGACCACTTGCAGACATGAGCCCGCTTACGTTTTGCTTTTGCAATCCCCCAACACCGACAGAAGAAAGCTACTCTCTCCTTTACTCCCTCCCACCAAGCCCCATGTGAGTCAAACAGGCCCCGCAAATTTTTCCAGCCAACCATCAATCTCTGAAGAGCAGTGTAAAAGGTTCTATCCTTTAGAAAAGAGGTATTAAATCTCCACACTCCCTTCCCTCTCTTTAAATCCTTTACCTCTACCCCCACCCCTACCAAACAGTGGTCCGTGAACCACATAGCCTGCTGGGCATAGTTGTTCGCCTTCACCTGGTCCGGTAAAAAATAAATAATCCAGTCGTGACGCCTCCTGCCTATTATTTCGCCAAGTGTAAACAGGTTCTGAACCCCCTGTTACCCTGAAAACATCCCGGAGGGAAAAACCTGCCACCAGCTTTGCTAACTCATTAGACTCATCCAGAAACCCTTCCCTTTCCCCTAATTTACTAGGTGCATATACATTTATAAATCGAAAAGCCACCCCCCTCCATCTGACATCTGCCATTATCACCCTCCCCGGCATAATCACATTAGTGGTTTCAATCGTAAACTCCCCAGAGTAGAACACAATTCCCACCCCATCTGCCTTCACATTTCCAACACCCCAAACAGAGGGTCCCCACCTCCAACCAGCAGAAAAAAGTTGTACATCGCTGCCGCCTTGTAAGTGACATTCTTGCAAAAACAGCACATCAAAAGGTAACGTTTTTAAAGAAATAAAAACTGCAATCCTTCTCTGCAACATTTGGATTCCTCTTACATTTAATGTAGCCACTCTTATATATCCCATTAAATTAATCCCTAACTAATAACACACAAGAAAGAACTACCTTTCCCAAACCTTAAATACTCCCCTTCCTCCCAGATAAACCCTTTCCCCTCCCCTTCCCCTTCTTTGTAGGAACTTCAACCCACTCCCCCCCTCCTTTGTCTTCCTGTCCTCCCTCCTCCCTCCCTTCTATTTCTCCTTTGCCCAGTTCTTCCCCAATATTTAATTTATCTGTATTACCGCTTGCTCCTTCATTCACCCCCTTTCTGTTTTCCCCTTCCATCTCGACCTCTTCCCCCCCGATAGTCTCTTCTTCTCTGCCCCAGATCTGTACAGGAGCTTGCCCCGTGACACTTTTGAGAGTCCTACCCTAATATACTTGGACTCCCTTTCATGGCCCCCAGCCTCAGTGAACCGCCGTCGTCGCTGTCCTTGTCCAACCTCCATTTCTTTGCTCGTCAGAACGTCTTTTTGCAAACAATTGTCTCCCCCTCTGAAGGGGACAGTCTCCCGCTTGTGACTAAGGGGCTCGATGCTGGTTTCTCAGACTCCTCAAAGATCCCAGAGAACACCTCAGCCACATCTATCTCTGACCATTCCTGTGATGGAGCCAGCTGTTGCCCACCGTCTTCTCCTCTCACTTGCTCCCTGGAACTGACCAAACCCTGATCCACACAGCCTTTTGGTTCGCTTGCTCCTGAATCAGCATTAGAAGGACCTGCTTCCTGGCTCTCCATCTCTACCGGCAAGATTGTGAGTAGAGCTTCGAGATCCGCCTGCAAATCCTGTCCTTCCTTAAAAAGGCTGGCAAAGGATTTCTTTCTAGTCGGGCAATCACGAAACAGATGATCGACTCCACCGCATTGGCTGCATCTTTTGGGTTCGGGACAGGCTGAAGCTATATGATCTGTTGACTCACAAAGGCGACACCGCTGACCAGTACAGTCTGTCTTAACATGACCACGAGCCCCACACCTTCGGCAATACAACGGCTGCCCCGGATAATGGAGAAAACCTCGGTTGGAACCGATGAAAAAGGACCCCGGGGGATGAATAAGACCCCCCGGAGCTGTTGGATCGGCCCTCAGCTTTACCAGGTATCTCCTCTTTCCTGTCCAAATGCCATGATGATCTTTAAGCCGCTCGCCTCCTTTCACTGCCTCACAGTATCTTGCTAGAAAAGTGAGGACATCTCCATCTTCTACAAAGGGGTTGTAGAGATGGATCACCAAAGGTAGATAATCTTGTGCAAAGACTGGATGAAGCTGTAGGCCTCTAAGGAGCTGGAGATCTTTTTTCTTTTCCCAATCCTCAAAAAAGGTAACGCAGTCTTTTAGTTGAAAAAAAGTCAAATCCATAAATCCAGATGAAGAAAAATCCTGAAGACAAAAAATCAGGGAAGCCGGAACTCCAAAAATTCCTCTTAATAATTCCACAACAACAAAATCTCGTCCAAATCTCCTTTTAGTCTCTGCCTCTGCCTCTTTCTTCACTTGAAGTCTGACCGTATTTTTCAGCCGCACCATTGTGGTCGGCAAAAGTATCTCTTCTCTTGGAGTGCCCATCTGATAAGAACAGATACTACACTTGATCTTAGCCAAAAGGCCGAGAAGCGATAACACAATGACGCAGAGGCGGGGGAGCCGTCAAAGGCCCCGCCCACCTGGGCCGTGGCGAGGGGGTCTAAAGGTCGCCAACAAACAAGCTCAGTTCACAGCAAACAAGCTCAGCTTGACTGTTGACACCGAAAATGGATCACAGCAGAGCGCACAACACGACACTTTGGAGTGCAACCTGGGATTTTGGACCAACAAACATTCTGCCCTAAAAGTGAGCGGGCAGACCAAAGCGTACGTCGTAGAGACTTGAAACTCTGAGGATGGTAGTACCCGCCCGGTCTACAACATCACCAAGGCTCGGCCCAATCGGCCCCAAGGTGGCGCTGCAGCGATCAGAAGTACGAAATGCCTCGTAACTCCTGAACCGTCCGTCGCAGACCCAAGTGTCTTACATCACCGGAATCCTTGGCTCGGGCCGAACAAGACGCACGCCTCAGATTCGATGGTCGCGCTGGTGAGATTTTCGGGTATTTGGGATTTTGTGAAAAAGCTACTTTTGCACACTAGTCCTAGGTCTTTCGCCCGATCTGACCCAAACCTGTGCAGAAAGATTCCCTGGAGTCTGATTGCCGACAGCGATGGGGAAAAAAGTCGGAATTTCGATTCACGTTGGCGACGGGACGCCAAAACTTTGGGAGTGGGCGAGGCGGGCTTTACTCAAATGGCTATAACTCTCCAACGGAATGAGACAATTACACCCAAGTCGGTACACCTGTGCACGGGCTCAGCCTGTGCTCAGGTGAAAAGGGATGTGGCGAATGGCCACTTGGTGGCGCTGTAAACGGAAAAAACAACAACATGAATACGGCCATAGACGGCTGTATGTCACGTGATTTTTCACACATGCACAAGGTATTCATACCACGCGATAGAACTCCTCATTCGGAACAACTTTGCTTCTAGGACCACTGCTGCCAATCAAAGCGTTGGTTGAATAATGGAGATTATTTGAAGAATGATAAAAAATAAAAATAAATAAAAACCAGCCCAACTTTTGCAGACTGGTCCTAGGTTGTTTTATGTCTCTCGATCAACCACTGCAGATCAATTCTCTGGACTTCCTAGGTCATTAATTATCAGAAGAAGAAGAAACAAGCCAAACTTGAACAATCTGCTTTTTTAACCAGTGTGTCCAGGGGAGAGCGCGAACGCAGTCCCCCACTACCATAAATTATGCAGTCGAGATTCCCACATTTGGGGAATTCGCAGGGGTCAGCACAACCGGAGTGCAATGGCCGAGCCTCGTCCTGGGTGAACCACCTTCCTGATCATGGTGTCTCCCCTGCCAGGTAAGTATGAATTCCTAGGCCTCCCGTCAGAGGGACCCTGTCCCTCTCCGCAATCCTCACCAACGGTCGGACAATCAAACACACACCTGATTCAACTCATCAGCTCATTCTTAAAAACTCCAAGAGATAAAAGAGAGACATCAAAAATCTGCAGCGACGGGCTCTTTTGTTGTTGTTGTTGTTGTTGTTGTGGATGATGTTGTTTTCATGCTCCGGATCCATGAGCCAAAAATCAATTTCATACGCGGTCACCGGATAGTGGGCGAATCAGATGTTAAACTAGATAAGAACAGAGGTGGGTTTTTTTGCCCGTTTTTTTTTCCTCTCACACCCCCATTACCTGTATAGCATATGATCACCTACAACACCTTTAAAGAAGCACCCATACACAGCAAATATACACTACTTCCATTAACACCTGCTGCCACACAAGACTAAAACATCTCTTTCATTGAACACAGTTTTTGGGCGGTGCACCGTTCCCAGAAGTACTGCAATACCGGGTCGATGCGTGGAGTGGACGGAGCAAGCCCCTGTTCCATCTCCCAGTTCCAAAAATCTATTTAATATATGGTGCCCGGCACAGGGATTTTTTTTCTTTTGAAAAAAGTTTATTGTCACAATTTCATTCTTTACATTTCCACATTTTTCTTTTAAAAATTCCACATGTCTTTAAAACAAAAATGACACAATTAAGGGTTAAAAATCAGTACTGGATGGTGTGTCGTGTAAAAGTCCATGTGTGTAAAATGTTGGTTTTAAAAGAAAGGTAAAAAGAATGAAAATAAATAGCAATAAATAATATAAAACAATACAACATGCCAACTAAAACATCATCTCTTGTACAGGATCGCGGGTGAGTCCCTATCAAAATTTTCCATTCACTCCGGTTCTCCAGAACAGGCTCCGGACTCCCTGCTTCCTCTCCTCCGGCCCGCTGGCCCGCTGTTCCCGTAGCCGGTGTGGTGAGGGTGTATCTACGGGCGGCCAGGGTCGGTGGTGGCCGGGACCTCTTCCGTGTGACCCCAGCCCCCCCATCCGAATGACGACGTCCGACGCCTCCTGCAGCATTGATTTTACTAGTTGCTCGCATGCGTGGAGGGGCACCGTAACGCGTTTCCCCACCAGCAGGTTTCTGGTGGTCCAGATGGCATCCTTTATATGGTTGAGGGTGAGCCAGAGCGAGGTAAATTGTTTTGATGTCAGCTCCTTCAAGCCCTGACCCACCCCCAGGATGGCGAGCTTGTATTCCATCTGGACCCCACCCGCTGGTAGGCACGGGAAAAACAGGGGGCTGGTCCTGGCCCACAGGTCCCGCGCAGCACCGCACTCCCAGAGCAGATGGTAGACGGTCTCCGGGGAACCACATCCGGACCGTGGGCAGATGGAGTTTTTGGCCATGCCTCTGGAGTGCATGACCGCCCTGACCGGGAGGATCTCATGGGCCACCATCCACGATAAGTCCTTTAGCCTGTTCTGGAGAGCTGGGTGGGCTGCGTTCCTCCAAACGTCTTTGGCCTCACCTAGTGTGGGGCCTGGAACCGGACTCACCGATTCCCGATCCTGCACAAGAGAGATAAGAGACTTATGGTTAGTTAAAATGGTGGCATCATTTGTCTCTAAAAGATATTTCTTTAAAAATTTCTTAATAAAACTATGCTCTTTTGACAAATTAAAAGACACTGGACTTTTAAGATCAATGGGTAAAATTTTCAAAGTTCTTAGGTATGACCCCATCCAGAATCGGGTCATGGCTGCTGTCTTGTGTTCTCTGGATGGGGTCAGGGTGTATTGGATGTGGAGGGCGGCAAAGCGGCTGCCTAAAAACAGGTGGGGGTCTGGGAGGCCTTTCCCTCCATTGTCTTTTCTCTTTTTGACGACCTCCCTCTTTAGTCGCTCCCACTTGGACCCCCACAGGAAATGAAATACCGCCCTCTCCAGGTTGGCCAGGAATCGTCTTGGGGGACTAAAAACAGAACAGACAAGTAAAATTAGTGGTAAAATCACTGCTTTAAAAATTAAAATCTTGCCTTCTAACGTCAGTTGTGTTATAAACCTTTTCCTTCTTCAGTGTAGAAGACTTAGAAGCGAAAGACCAGGAGACTTGATAGTTTCTTCAGCAGGATTCTTTATTGAGAACACAAGCTGTCGGTAGCTGCAGTCATCAAGTCAAGTCTAACTAAGGGAACTTTTCATTGTAGTTTATATACATTTCAAGGGGGAGGGATTACATATAGGTGGAGACTTCTCTGAAACAAAGCAAATGTAAATAAGGTATACAGATTTTGGAACCTGCTCAGCATGAGACACGAGAAAAGGACGGTGCAGGACTTCTCGTACTGAGACAAGAACTCCAAGACAAACGGTCTCAGTAATAAAATAGCAGGTGTTCAAACTTGCTCAGCATGAGTTTCACCCGGTGAGACACAGCGGACAGTCAGGAATATCCGCTGGAACTCCTACCGTTTGCAGAGATTCCTGGTCTCATCATTTATAAACTTTCTCAATATAAAATACTATAGTATTGGAAGTCTAAATTAAACATTTAAATAAAATTTGTAATCCTACATTTCCCCCTTTGAGAGTTCTAAATAACTCTCACAAAATACAAATTTAAACACTTAAACGTTCATTCTTGTAACTTGTAATCGTTACAGGCATATAACGCATGTTCTGTGTTTGCTTTTCTGCAATTGCATGCTTACACAGAAACAAACATGCAATTTTAGGGTCCGTGACGTTCCTACGGGTAATAGTCTTTTCTGGTAGGAACTGTGATTTTCTCGTGAGAGGCGTGATTCATATGTTGAATGAAACACTTGATACTGTGGACGCATAGATAGTACGCCAGTAGAACAAACAACAACATAATTGCTATTTCCTTTATCCACAGCCAGGGTTTCCCAATCAAGTTTCCGAACCATGAAAAATTAACTTCAGTAATCTGGTGTAATTTTGCTGAAAGATCAAGAATGTCTTGTTGGATTTTGTGCAAGTTCTCTGTTGGATCCATTAACCCGGTGCAGCACTCAGGTCCGATGATGGTGCAGGCTCCTCCTTGCGTTGCTAGAATGTAATCCAAGGCCACTCTGTTCTGTAAGATCATTATCTTGTGCGAAGCGAGAGTGTCCGTGATGTTACCAAGGGCCAAAGCCGTATTATTGGCCAATTTCTGTACAGAATTCGATAAGCTTCTGACTTGATCAAGGGCTTGCATGACACCATAAGATGGTATTAATGCTCCAAGAGTTCTTGACCACCATGTTTGTGCACAAGTGAGTCCTGGAATGCAGCCATCTGCTTCGTTAGTGGTAGGAGCTGAATTTTGTAGCTGTGGGGAGCTTGGGGTGGAGTGTGTATTTTCTCTGATAGCTGGTAGAACATAAACCAGGGTGCACCTTCCGTTGAATTGGCTGGGGAGGATGCTGTAGACAGAAGTTCCACATAACCAAAAAGTGTCAGTTGGTGGAGAGATCATACACAACTGATTTATTGCAAAAAAATTGGTAGGGATGGGTTTCTGGAGAAACACTCTGTTAAGTCATTTTCCTCTTTCTTATCTGTTGTAGTAACGTACACATGGGATTCTGTTCCTCTTTCAATCACAAAGCTGCAACGTTCACGAGGAATTTCACCCAGTGGAGTCGATTCTGGAGCATAATTTTCCATGCACCAATAGAACATCATTGGCAGGAGTAGATCTGTCATGATGGGAGTAGCTGAAGTTAGGTTGCAGGATGGATGTCCTGGAATGCAACACGGAGAAGCTGGAGGAATTGTTGTATTGTAACATGTATCCTTGTTGTATAATTCACTGGTATGATGATTGAATAAGGTACACGTGTCACATTTGGAGATAGGGTGTGCCACCCAGGGGATTCCTGCTCCTACTGAAGGTGCGTGTGGCATGCAAACGTTCTTTCCAGCGAACAAGGCATTTCTTGACATATTCATCAGCTCTAAGAATATGTTGTTTCTGGAGTCCACACTTTGTGCGATGTCCATGATGCTTAGTACAATCTTGATCATGTTGATGGATGACTGAAGGTTTCGTATGAGAGTCTCTGCGTTGTGTATTTTTTTTCTTTCGTGATAGTTGGTTCGGCAGTGGGTCTAGTTGTTTTCTGGAGGTTGTGGCTTCATACGCAGGTGAGGAGGTTGGTGCGTATGGGTCTCGGGACAGTCATCAAGTGGTGTCTGCACAGAGTAAGAAAGAAAAACAAAAGACAGTAGAGCAGTATTTGTTCAAACACTAGGATTGTGAACTTTTTCTGAGTCTGCTAGACAGTGGAGCAGTATTTGTTCAAACACTACGGTTGTAAACTTTTCTGAGTCTGCTATTGTTGTTCCCTCTTTCCCTATTTCTTAAACCTTTGACACCTAAGGAACAGTGAGGTAAGGATGGACTAGGATAGGGCCTATGAGGGAAGTCTTCACCCCAGGGTTAACCCCCGAAGCCTGTTGCGTTCGGTTCTTCCCGGGGCTCCTCACTGGTTCCGTGTCCTAACCTATCCCTGTAGGTGGGGGAACAACTTAACAGTGTGTACAATGAGTCCAGGTTTTCCTTCCCTGACACAATACTGTAGCTGCTGTAATCAACATCACTTGATGTGGCCCATGCCACTTAGGTTCTAATGGCTTATTTCTGAATTTTTTTATCATGACCCATTGACCTGGGATGATTGTGTGTCCACCTTCTGGTGGAGTCTGCCAACATGACTCAACTCTCTCTCTGGCACTCTGTACCGCCTTTGTTAGGTTTTCACAGTAAGCAATCAGGGCATCTGAGGCAATGTGTACATCAGCATTTCTAAGATCAATCACACCTGGCATCTGCATGGGGCGTCCAGTAATAATCTCATGAGGGCTCAGTCCTACTGTTCTGTTAAGTGATGCTCTCATACTACACAGTACTGCTGGCAGTGCTTCGACCCATGATACCCCTTCCTGATGCATTTTGCTTAGTCTGGTTTTGATTGTTCTGTTCAATCGTTCAACCTGTCCTGATGCTTGTGGCCTGTATGGGCAGTGAAGGTTCCACTTAATCTTCAAAATTCTAGACACTTCCTTGACTACCTGTCCTGTGAAGTGTGTACCTTGATCTGAGTCAATGCAATCTGGTAATCCCCATCTGGGAATGAAATCAGTGACAAGACATTTAGCAGTATGTGCAGCTGTAGCACGCCCTGTTGGATAAGCTTCCACCCATCTTGAGAACTTATCTATTACTACCAAAACATTAGTTTTTCCCTTACAACAAGGAAATGATATGTAATCAACTTGCAGGTGACGAAATGGTCCTGGTGGGGCTGGGGTATGTGCTGCTGGTGTAGTGGCTGCTGGTACATCATTATTTTTCTGACATGTAACACACCTCTTGGCTGTTTCTGTGGCTACATTTCTAAATTTTGGATTCCACCACTGATTTGAGAACCTGTGATTCATCGTTGCTGGACCACTGTGACCCAAATTGTGTATTTGTTGAGCCAAATATGGCAACAGTGATTCGTGAGCGACATACTTTCCCCCTTTGGTCCAGCAACCGGATGAATCCACTGTGGCTCCTTTGTCTAACCATGTCAATGCTTCATACAGAGGAACGTCTTTGTACAGATCAATTATTGATTCAGGAGGCATAATTTGTCAGGTGTGGGGTTGAGGAGATGAAGCAAGGACTCAATTGCAGGAAAAATGGGTTTTTATTAACTATTAAAAATAAAAACAAATGCAAACAAATCTACCCCGTAGGGGAGAACAAATGACTTGACTGACTTGACTTGACTGACTTGACACAAGGGGTAACACACCAGGTACATACGACAACGAAACAGCACAGGTCTGCAAACACAGGGAGAATAAATAGGGAGACCAAACAAAGGAGGTAACGAGGGAGGACAGGTGGGGCAAATGAATCAATCAGGTAATAAGGGAGGACAGGTGGGGCAAACAAATCAATAATCAGGTAACAAGATGGGAGGGGCTAGACAATCAACAGGAGAGCACATGGCACAAGGAAACATGACAAGCCATGTGCTCACACCAAACATGACTTGAACACAAGCACATGGCCAGTAAAACAAATCACCAGCCATGTGCCAGGGCCAGCCACCAGGGGGCCCCCCAATCGAGTTTACATTTTTTTTTTTTTTTTAGATGACTTAAACGAGTGACATAAATGAATGAATGAATATGAATGAATGAATGAATAATTCAAGACAAGAAAATTCTGGTTTCATGATCAATATACCTGCCAACAACAGCTGCTGTGTCTGCCAGCGTTTAAGTCATGCGCATAATCTAGATACCTCGCGAGTGCATAGACAATTCGTGCGCAACTGCGCATAGTCACGGTATCGGTTTAAGAGAAAATAGCTGCAGGGGAACTTAACCTTCTAGGTGTAAGGGTAGCAGTTTGAATAAATAATAAACATAGCAGTTTGAACTCTTCTCCACTTTATTATACCACACATCAGATCACTAACTCATAAACCCGCGACACTCCAGTACCAAGTGCGCACGACCCAGATGGCTCTGGCACGACCCATTCCTATCTACGGCAAGCCCCGAGGGGAAAAATAGATTGCATACACATACAACGAGCATCATTACCGGTACATCATTACCGGTATTATAGTAACAGACTTTGTTGGATTCTGTCATGTACAATCCAACAAAGTCTGTTACAATAATAATAATAAAAAAGATTTTGAGGACAGTTACACTGTATTGAGACAGTTGAGAAATAATAATATTTTTACAGTTTTCAACAATAATTGTCATTGTTGAACCCTTGCTCTTATTATGTTTCTGATTTCTCAGTTTTGTCATTATTTTAGCAAATAATTTATTTTATATGTTTTGAGACAGTTTGTTTTAAGAAGTTTCAAAGAGTTAGTAAAAGAGTAAAGTAAAAGTTAAAACTTTTTTATTTAAGTAGGCATTTTTTTTTATTAAGTATTTATTTTGTATTAATACATAACCTCACTGTATTCATTTATAATGTATCATTATTGCGTGACATTTGTGTCAATAATCGTAAAGCACAGGTGACTTCGTGTAGTGGGAGGGGGCCCCCAAATCAAATTCTGCTTAGGGCCCCCTAAAGGCTCGGACCGGCTCTGCATGTGCTCACACAAAACAAGACAACATGAAAGCACACAGCTAGTGTAAACAAGCTGCGTGCTACACAGCACAAGACAAAACATGAGTGTCAGGGCTCTGTCACAAAACCAAGAAATAGACAAGACAGAAGTGACAGAACCCTGACATAATTGTCTTCTGTGCTGCACTACCTGAACACACTTGTACAGTTGCATAGAAACAAGCCTGTTTAGCTGCTATATCAGCAAGAGCATTACCTTTAACTTCCGTAGTATTAGTTGTGAGATGTGCTTTCACTTTGATCACTGCTAATTTCTTTGGAAGTTTCATGGAAAACATTAGATCTTTCACTAATTCAGCATGCTTAATGGGGATCCAGCAGAAGTTAGAAACTGTCTGGTTTGCCAAATGACACCAAAATCATGAATTACCCCAAAAGCATATCTGGAATCTGTGTAGATATTAGCAACTGATCCTGAAGCTAGCGTGCATGCTCTTGTTAGGGCTACTAGTTCTGCAGCTTGAGCTGAAAAATGATCTGGAAGACGTCCTGAAGCTAACACTTCCGTGGTGGACGTTACTGCATAACCTGCTCGTCTGCTACCTTCAATTACTTGAGCTGAACCGTCAACAAACAACTCAAATTCTGAATTCTCTATGGGAGTTTATTTTACTTCACTCGTAGGTGTATATGTAAGCGTAACACAATCGTGAGTCATTTCTCCTTCATCCTCTAACAAATTCTCAGTCATTACAGACATCATACATGAGGATGGGTTCGTGACTGGTGCACGTTGTAAAACAATGTTCGGAGCTGTGAGAGTTGCTAACCAATTTCCCCAACGGGAGGAGGTTACAGAAGTGACTTTTGCTTGATTCATTAGTGCGGACACTGCATGAGGGCATTTTACATTTACAGTCTGACCTAACACCATTACTGTTGAAGCCTGAAGAGCTAGATGAACTGCCTGCACTGCTCTAAGACATGGGCCCATACCTTAAGCGACTATGTCAAGTTTACCAGAATAGTAATGAATTAGGCGTAAACTTCCCCCATGATCTTGCATTAGACATGCAGTCATAAAGCCTAAGTGTTCATGGACATAAAGCACAAAGGCTCTATCAGATTGGGCAATTCCTAATGCTGGTGCTTGACGTAGTGCTCTCTTCAAATCATTGAATGCTTTGAGGTGAAGTTCTTCCATACACACAGTATCTGAATCTTTACCATGGCCTTTCAACAAGTCATAGAGAGGCTGTGCAATCAAGGCATATTCTTCAATCCACGGTCTACAGTACCCACTAAACAACATGATGTCCAAAAGACGTCTTTTCAACGTCTTTGTCACAAAAGTCGGACGTTGAAAAGACGTCCACTGAGGAGCCAGAATGAAAGTTTTTATGACGTCTTTTTTTGACGTGTTCTGCACGTCCGATATAGACGTTCATGGACCCCTTCGGACAAGGTTAAAAACTAGTTCAAATGTGGCCATTGTGGACATATTTTCAACATCGTTTATGGTCTCATTTAGACAATTTATACTGTTTCTAGACCAAATAAACACTCAGGATGCATTAAATTAAAACTCATGTTTATATCAATGTAATTTCCATAAGTTGTTTAGATGAGGTTTAGATGTTGATGTTTCATTTTAAGTCACCATTGTGGTGATCAGTGTTTGCTTTAGTTGGGCTCTTGGTCCCAGTTCTTCTTACTTAAACTTTTCTTTGGCTGTTATAACTGTGTGTTTGTATAACACCATTGTTTAGGCAGAGAAAGCCAAAAAAATGTAACATCGGCTGTCATCAGCTCCTTGTTGATAATGACAAAATCAACACAAAGTGAGCGTTTAATATTGAAGGTGGATAAAAAAAGCATGTTTACACAATGTTTTGAGCAAGTGTATCAAATAGTCACACACAGACATCAAGATTTTGCATATGATTCTTAACAACGGTGACAACCAAAACAAAAAAGCTTGGGAATCAAGGATGTTTTGTACTATGAAAGCTACCCATCATGCATTGCAGCATGAAGCTTTTTTTTATTGTCACCATTGTTGTGAATTATACGCAAAATCTTGATGTCTGTGTGTGACTATATGGTACATTTTCTGTGTAATGTGTTATGTGTAAACATGCTTTTTTATCCACCTTCAAATAAGTGATCATTTTAATGGTTCTGGTCCAAATAATGCAGTGCCACAAGATTGGTGGGTATAAATGCCAAATATAAAGACAAAAGTCTAAACACAACATTAAATGCTCACTTTGTGTTGATTTTGTCATCAACAAGGAGCTGATGACAGCCGACGTTACATTTTCTTGGCTTTCTCTGCCAAAACAATAGTGTTATACAAACACACAGTTATAACAGCCAAAGAAAAGTTTAAGTAAGAAGAACTGGGACCAAGAGCCCAACTAAAGCAAACACTGACCACCACAATGGTGACTTAAAATGAAACATCAACATCTAAACCTCATCTAAACAATGTAAGGAAATTACATTGATATAAACATGAGTTTTAATTTAATGCATCCTGAGTGTTTATTTGGTCCAGAAACAGTATAAATTGTCTAAATGAGACCATAAATGATGTTGAAAATATGTCCCCAATGGCCACATTTGAACTAGTTTTTAACCTTGTCCGAAGAGGGTCCATGAACGTCTAGATCGGACGTGCAGAACACGTCAAAAAAAGACGTCATAAAAACTTTCATTCTGGCTCCTCAGTGGACGTCTTTTCAACGTCCGACTTTTGTGACAAAGACGTTGAAAAGACGTCTTTTGGACATAATTTTGCTCAATGGGATTCAACCAACGCTTTGATTGGCAGCAGTGGTCCTAGAAGCAAAGTTGTTCCGAATGAGGAGTTCTATCGCGTGGTATGAATACCTCGTGCATGTGTGAAAAATCACGTGACATACAGTCGTCTATGGCCGTATTCATGTTGTTGTTTTTTCCGTTTACAGCGCCACCAAGTGGCCAGTCGCCACATCCCTTTTCACCTGAGCACTGAGCCGTGCACAGGTGTACCGACTTGGGTGTAATTGTCTCATTCCGTTGGAGAGTTATAGCCATTTGAGTAAAGCCCGCCTCGCCCACTCCCAACGTTTTGGCGTCCCGTCGCCAACGTGAATCGAAATTCCGACTTTTTTCCCCATCGCTGTCGGCAATCAGACTCCAGGGAATCTTTCTGCACAGGTTTGGGTCAGATCGGGCGAAAGACCTAGGACTAGTGTGCAAAAGTAGCTTTTTCACAAAATCCCAAATACCCGAAAATCTCGCCAGCGCGACCATCGAATCCGAGGCGTGCGTCTTGTTCGGCCCGAGCCAAGGATTCCGGTGATGTAAGACACTTGGGTCTGCGACGGACGGTTCAGGAGTTACGAGGCATTTCGTACTTCTGATCGCTGCAGCGCCACCTTGGGGCCGATTGGGCCGAGCCTTGGTGATGTTGTAGACCGGGCGGGTACTACCATCCCTCAGAGTTTCAAGTCTCTACGACGTACGCTTTGGTCTGCCCGCTCACTTTTAGGGCAGAATGTTTGTTGGTCCAAAATCCCAGGTTGCACTCCAAAGTGTCGTGTTGTGCGCTCTGCTGTGATCCATTTTCGGTGTCAACAGTCAAGCTGAGCTTGTTTGTTGGCGACCTTTAGACCCCCTCGCCACGGCCCAGGTGGGCGGGGCCTTTGACGGCTCCCCCGCCTCTGCGTCATTGTGTTATCGCTTCTCGGCCTTTTGGCTAAGATCAAGTGTACGCCAAATGGATGCACCGAGAGAGGAGATGCGGATGCCGACCATGATGGTGCGGTTGAGAAACACGGTCAGGATACAAGTGAAAGCGGATACGGATATGGAAGTAAAGAGAAGATTTGGACGGGACTTCGTGGTAACCGAGCTCTTGAGGGAAATTTTCGGAATTTCAGCCTCACTAGTCTTTTGCCTGCAAGACTTTTCTTCTTCTTCTGGGTTTATGGACTTGACCTTTTTCCAGTTAAGGGATTGTGTTGCTTTATTTGAAGCTTGGGAAAAGAAGAAAGACCATCAGTATTTGAAAGGCCTGCAAATAATCGCAGCCTTTGCTCAGGACTTTTTACCTTTGACAATCCACGTTTACAACCCTTTTGTGGAGGACAGTGATGTGCTATCTTTTCTGGCTAGATATTGTGAGACAGTCAAAGGAGGTGAGCGTTTGAAAGATCGCTTTGGAATCTGGACTGGCAAGCGGAGGTATCTGGTGAAACTGCGAGTAGAACCAGCAGCACAGGGAGGCCTTGTGCACCCTCCAGGATCCTTTTTCATCGGGTCAAATAGAGGCTTTCTGCACTACCCAGGGCAGCCACTGTATTGCAGAAGGTGTGGCGCTCAAGGCCATGTGAAGGCGGACTGTGTAGGCCAACGGTGTCGCTTTTGTGAATCGTCTGAGCACGTGGCCTCAAACTGCCCAGAGCCTAAAAGATGCAGCTTGTGTGGGGAGAAAGATCATTTGTTCCGGATGTGTCCCAGCAGGCAGAAATCTTACGCCAGCCTGTTCAAAGAAGGGCACGATTTGCAGGAAGATTTTGCTGGCTTACTGGAGAGTGTGCAGGCGGTGATGAGCAGTCAAGAGGCTGGTCCCTCGTGTTTAAACGCCAAACCGGCGTCGAAGGAGCAGGCTGGAGAAACAAGGAATGCAGAGGGGCCGGGAAAGAGCGGGAAGGTGGAGGTGGAACAGCAGACAGCGTCATCGCAAGTGTGGTCGGAATTCGACGTGGCAGAGGTGCTGTGCGGAATCTATGAGACAGACCAGGGGGCAGTGGAGATGGCAAGTGGCGGAGAGAAACAGCTCCCTTCAGGTGATGGTGAGGGCCTACAGCAACAGGACACGCTGAAACTGGGTACGGGTCAAGGATCAAGACGTCGGAGGCCTTTGGAGGACAAGAGTGCAGAGGTCGAGCGAAAGTGCAGCAGGTTCCAGGCCCAAGAGCTGACAGCCAGAAGTGACTGGGGAGAGGATGGAGACGAGATGGACATTGAGATAGAGCTTCCTGAAGGGGAAGGGACATGCGGGAATGAGGGGAGGGTGAGAGTTTTTGAAAAGGTGAAATCTATTTTGGAAAAGAATACAGGGGGGGATGAGGGGGAGAGGGTGGAAGGGGAAGGGGGGGATTGGATTGAGGTATCAGGGGGGAAAGGGAGGGGAAAGAAGCGTTTGGGGAAGATGGACAGTAGGTGAATTTTGGATGTGGTGAAAATAAGGGTTCCTGTTCTTTTCTTTGCTAAGTGTTTTTTTTCCATATGGTTTGTTTGAGGAAGGCAACATTTAATGTAAGGGAGGGTGGGGGGACAGCTTTTAGGTGCAGTTTGAAAAGGTCAAAACTGTTTTTGGTTCTATGTATATTTTTTGGGGGTTTTGTGATATTTCTGCATGCCCGAGATGAGAGGTTTCAGGATAGCTACTCTCAATGTGAGAGGTCTAAAGATGGCAGAGCGAAGGCGAGCCTTTTTTGAGTCTTTAAAGACCTGTTGTTTTGATGTTTTGTTGTTACAAGAATGCCATCTAGAGGGCAGCAGAGACGAAGGTTTTTTTTTCAGAGGAATGGGAAAGGGGCCCATCAGTGTGGGGGGCGGGAAACGTTAAGGCTGATGGGGTGGGAATACTTTTCAATTCTGAAGAATTTTTAGTTGAAGGGAGTGCAATGGTTGTTCCGGGGAGGGTGTTATATGTTGATGTTAGATGGAGAGGGGTGGGTGTTAGAATTATTGATGTTTATGCTCCCAGCAAAAGAGATGAGAGGATGGGTTTCTTTAATTGTTTGAGAGTTTTATTTTTTACGCATAGGAAGGTTTTTCTTGGGGGGGGACTTTAATGTGTCGCTGGATAGAGAACCTAGAGGGGAGTTAGCCAACTTAATTAGAAGTTTTTCGTTTCGTGATTCCTTCAAGGTGGTAGGGGGAGCATCAGAGGGATTTACATGGAGAAACAGTAGAGGAGAAGCTTCCCGCCTGGATTATGTGTTTGTACCTGCGGGAATTGAAATGGGGAAGTTTTTTAGGTTGCCGGTCTGGTTGTCGGACCATTGTATGGTAGGGGTGGAGGTGGAAGTGGGGGGGTTTGAGAGGGGAAGAGGGTCCTGGAGGCTGAATAGGTCTTTTTTGCAGGACGAGATTTTCTGCCAGGTGTTTAGACATCTTTATAGGGCGTGGCAGAATTTGAAGGGATTTTATGTGTCGCTGGCCTTGTGGTGGGAGGGAGTTAAGGAGAGAATAGGAAGTTTCTGTAGGTGGTGGGGGAGGGCTAAAGCGGTGAAAAGGAGAGAGGTAATTAATGGTTGGAATAGGGAAATGCAGTTTCTATGGAATAATGGAGGGAGTGGGGTTGCAGGGGTAGGAGGAAGGTTTTACGAGTTACAGGGAAAGATAAAGGATTTCTATATGAAAGAGGCGGAAAAGTTTATGTTAGAGATGGGCAGGAGGAGAAGGGTTTTGGAGGAAGGGCCATCAAAATTTTTATTCGCTGCCATAAAGAAAAATCAACAGAAGAGAGGTATAGAAAATTTGAGGACAGAGAATGGGTATACAAAGTCGACGGATGAGATGTTGAGTGTGGTGGAGGGCTTTTATAAGCAGCTTTTTAGTGTTAGAGGTTCTGTAGATTCTTTGGCAGAAGGGTTTTTAAAGTGCTTAGGGAAATCTTTAGGGAGTGAGGAAGCTGATGGGTTGGAAGGGGAAGTGTCTTGGCAAGAAGCAAGAGAGGCGATGGTAACTCTTAAGAAAGGGACGGCTCCAGGTTGTGATGGGTTGCCAATTGAGTTATATTGCTCTTTCTGGCAGCAAATTGGGAAGGACCTGGTGGAGGTGTATAATGAGAGCCTGTCGGCTGGAATGCTTCCCGAGTCAATGAGGACAGGGCACGTCTCCCTTCTGTACAAGAAGGGAGACAAGGAAGATTTGGCAAATTGGAGACCCATCACTTTGCTCAATATAGATTACAAGATCCTGGCAAAAGTGATAGCGGTGAGAATGAGGTCGGTGGTAGGGAGGGTAGTGCATCCGGACCAAACCTGCAGGGTGCCTGGGCGGACTAGTAGTTTGAATCTAACGCTGATAAGGGACGCTGTAGGGTGGGCTGAGCAGAGGAATCTTCCGCTAGCTATCTTAAGCCTCGATCAAGAAAAGGCTTTTGATAGAGTCGGGCTTTCTTTTTTATTCAAAGTTTTGGAGAGGGTAGGATTTGGGGAAGGGATTAGAGCGTGGGTGCGTTTATTGTATGAGGGGGCGGAGAGTAAGGTGAGAGTGAATGGCTTTTTGACGAGGTCAGTAAAACAGTTGGGAGGGGTGAGACAAGGTTGTCCCTTGTCCCCCTCTTATATATCCTGTTCATAGAGCCTTTGGCAGCCCGTTTAAGAACTTGGCAGAGGTTCAGTGGCGTGCATATGCCAGGCGCGGGAGGTAGGTGCGCAAAAGTGTCGGTGTATGCAGATGACATGACACTGTTCTTGACGACTGAGAGGGATTTTGCGGAATCAAACCAGATCCTTAGGGAATTTGGGGAGGCTACAGGGCAAAAGTGAACATGTCAAAGTCATCAGTGATGTTTGTCGGGAAGTGGGCTGGGAAGGAAACCGTCACTGGGGGTTATAGTGTATGTGAAAATGGCCTAAAAATTTTGGGGGTACGGTTTTTCAGGCAGAATAGTGCCAAGGAGAACTGGAAGGTTTTGGTTGGGAAAATCCGCTCCAAAGTAGGGTTTTGGAGAACAAGAGAACTTTCTCTATCGGGGAGGGCATTGGTGATAAAAGCGGATTTGCTGCCTACAGTTAATTTTTTAGCTTATGTTTTCCCTATTCCTTATAATGAGGGCCGTGAGTTGGATAGTCTGGTGTTTTCTTTTTTGTGGAAGGGTGGGTGTGAGATGGTATCGAGGGCACAGGTGGGGCAAGATGTTAAGCAGGGCGGGAGAGGGGTGCCATTTTTTAGTTTGTGGGTTGCAGCTATTTTTGTTTCGTTTACGGCACGCCTGATTGTACAGGAGAGGGTTCACAAAGCTTATTTTTTTGCAAGGTTCTGGGCAGCCTTCTTACTGAGATCAATGACTACGTGGGACAAGTTGGTTCCATGGTCGATGGATAGGACGGCGGAATACCAATGGCTGGCTAAGTTTCTGCACAAACATTCTTGGGTTTGGAACAGGGAATAGTTTTGAACCATAAAGAATTGTATAGAGGCTTAAGGGAGAGGGAGAGGGGGGAAGAGGGATTAGAAAGACTTCTGCCGGTCAAGGTGAATTGGAAGATGATACAGCCGTCATATATAGATGGGGCGGGCAGGGACCTTCATTGGATGGGGGCCCTGGGGCGCTTGCCTGTAAGAGAAAGGCTGTACCGTCACGGGCAAGGAAGGTCACCTTTATGCCCAAATGAGTGTGGGAAGGAAGAGACAATTGAACATGTTTTTTGGTCATGTCCAATTGCGTCAGCCTTTTGGAAAGAGGTGAATGAATGGTGGGTGGGATGGAGGGGTCCTATATTGACCAGAAACCTGGTAATTTATGGGGAAGGTTTGGAGAGGCAGAGGGCGGATGTGAGGAAAGAAGTATGGATAATTGTAACCGAAGGGAAGAGATTTGTGTGGAATCATAGGACCTCAATGTTGAGGGTCAAAAAACCAAGGATGGATTCAAAGTTAATTGTATGTTGTGTATTAGCAAGAGTACTAAAATATGTAGAAATAAGGAGAAATAAAAAAAGAAATAGAAAGATACCTGAGTAGGAGAGGGAGATAGGATGGAAAAATTGGTTCTATGTGTGAAAAAGTGTGTCGTAAAATCATGTAATATATGTATGTAAAGGATGGATTTAGGCTGAGCCCGTGCACAGGTGTACCGACTTGGGTGTAATTGTCTCATTCCGTTGGAGAGTTATAGCCATTTGAGTAAAGCCCGCCTCGCCCACTCCCAACGTTTTGGCGTCCCGTCGCCAACGTGAATCGAAATTCCGACTTTTTTCCCCATCGCATGAAAACAACATCATCCACAACAACAACAACAACAAAAGATTTTTGATGTCTCTCTTTTATCTCTTGGAGTTTTTAAGAATGAGCTGATGAGTTGAATCAGGTGCAGTGTTCTCGGAGATTCCTCAGACCTGAGAAAACAAAGTAGGTCAATAAAAGCCTGTTCTCGGAGATTCCTCAGACCTGCATTATCAAAGAGAAACAAAGCCCAGCTGTTCTTGAGTCATCATCTATACCTCCAAAAGGAAAAAACAGTGTGCAACTTTCTCAGTTAAAATACTATAGTATTGGAAGCTCAATTAAACATTTAAATAAAATTTGTAATCCTACATTTCCTCCTTTGAGAGTTCTAAATAACTCTCACAAAATACAAATTTAAACTGTGATCGTTACAGGCATATAACGCATGTTCTGTGTTTGCTTTTCTGCAATTGCATGCTTACACAGAAACAAACATGCAATTTTAGGGTCCGTGACGTCCCTAAGGGTAATAGTCTTTTCTAGTAGGAACTGTGATTTTCTCGTGAGAGGCGTGATTCATATGTTGAATAAAACACTTGATACTGTGGACGCATAGATAGTACGCCAGTAGAAGAAACAACAACATAATTGCTATTTCCTTTATCCACAACCAGGGTTTTCCAATCAAGTTTCCAACCATGAAAAATTAACTTCAGTCATCTGGTGTAATTTTGCTGAAAGATCAAGAATGTCTTGTTGGACCACCATGTTTGGGCACAAGTGAGTCCTGGAATGCAGCCATCTTCGGATGTGACATGCAAACGTTCTTTCCAGCAAACAATGCATTTGTGACATATTCATCAGCTCTAAGAATATGTTGTTTCTGGAGTCCGGACTTTGTGCGATCTTCATGATGTGTAGTAGTAGGACAAACTTGATCATGTCGATGGATGACTGAAGGTTTCGTAGTCTCTGCGTTGTGTATTTTTTTTTCTTTTTCTTTATCCTTTTGTGATAGTTGGCTCGGAAGTGGGTCTAGTTGTTTCTTGAGGTTATGTCTTCATACGCAGACGAGGAGGTCGGTGCATATGGGTCTCGGGTCAGCCATCAAGTGTTATCTGCACAAAGGAAGAGAGAAAACAAAAGACAGGAGAGCAGTATTTGTTCTAGGGTTGTAACTTTTCTGAGTCTGCTAGACAGTAGAACGTATGTTCAACACTAGGTGGTAATTTTCGAGTCTGCTAGACAGTAGAGCAGTATTTGTTCAAACACTATGGTTGTAAACTTTTACTGTTTTACTAGTCTGCTATTGTTGTTCCATCTTTCCCTATTTCTTAATTCTTTGACACCTAAGGAACAGTGAGGTAAGGATGGACTAGGATAGGGCCTATGAGGGAAGTCTTCACCCCAGGGTTAACCCCCGAAGCCTGTTGCGTTCGGTTCTTCCCGGGCTCCTCACTGGTTCCGTGTCCTAACCTATCCCTGTAGATGGGGAAACAACTTACAGTGTGAAATTAGTCCAGGTTTTCCTTCCCTGACACAATACTGCAGCTGCTGTAATCAACATCACTTGATGTGGCCCATGCCACTTTGGTTCTAATGGAGGAACGTCTTTGTACAGATCAATTATTGATTCAGGAGGCATAATTTTCTTCTGTGCTGCACTACCTGAACACACTTGTACAGTTGCATAGAAACAAGCCTGTTTAGCTGCCATATCAGCAAGAGCATTACCTTTAGCTTCCGTAGTATTAGTTGTGAGATGTGCTTTCACTTTGATCACTGCTAATTTCTTTGGAAGTTTCATGGAAAACATTAGATCTTTCACTAATTCAGCATGCTTAATGGGGGATCCAGCAGAAGTTAGAAACTGTCTGGTTTGCCAAATGACACCAAAATCATGAATTACCCCAAAAGCATATCTGGAATCTGTGTAGATATTAGCAACTGATCCTGAAGCTAGCGTGCATGCTCTTGTTAGGGCTACTAGTTCTGCAGCTTGAGCTGAAAAATGATCTGTAAGACGTCCTGAAGCTAACACTTCCGTGGTGGACGTTACTGCATAATCTGCTCGTCTGTTACCTTCAATTACTTGAGCTGAACCGTCAACAAACAACTCAAATTCTGAATTCTCTATGGGAGTTTCTTTTACTTCACTCATAGGTGTATATGTAAGCGTAACACAATCGTGTGTCATTTCTCCTTCATCCTCTAACAAAACATCAGTCATAGCAGACATCATACATGAGGACGGATTCGTGACAGGTGCACGCTGTAAGACAATATTCGGGATTATTGTGGACACTGCATGAGGGCTTTTTTACGTTTACAGTCTGACCTAACACTATTAATGATGAAAGGCCTGTGCTGTAAAATAACATTGAAGGCTGTGAGTCTACTTTAACCAGTGTCCCCCAAAGGAAAAACTGAGATAGTCACTTTCCTTTTGTTCTATTAAACAAAAACAGAAGTCTTTTATCTCTGTTGTAAGTTAGTGGGGAAATTAAGCACTCACAGCCCAACTGGTTAACAACTAAAACAGCTGCCCAACGAGCTTAATGACGAGGGGAGGGGCTGCTTCAGAGCAGCCAGCAGGCTGAGCAGAAGCTGAGTTACATTGTTAGTTTCTCTAACATTCTTTTTGTTTTTTCTACATTCTTTTCCCCAATGTCCATGTTTACCACAATAATAACAACAGCTGCCCTCTCTCTTAGGACATTTGCGTTTCTGTTGCTTCTCTGCGTTGACCTTAAAGGATGCTGCTGCAATGTTTACTCTCTCTTTAACATCAGAATCTCTTTCCCAAGTAGCTAACCTGTCTAGGTTACTTTGCAGGGTACTGGTAGCCCATGTGAAGTCTAAGAAAGGCAATGCATTTCTATGCTCTGACAAAAGACCATCATACCATGTGCGAACTAATGGCCCATTGTCATTTAACACCTTCTCTGAAGTGTCTGCTATTCCACTGTAAGTTACAGCTGACTGACAAAATCTTTGAGTGTACTCACTAACATTCTCATGTTTCTTCTGTACACAACTAGTGATCTTTGACCAGTCCATGTTTGGTCCAACAATGTTTTTCAACGCTTTCAGAACTCCCTCTCTCAGTTTATCTTTTCTGGCATGTTGTAGTTCAGAAGTAACAGCAGACTCAAAACTGTTGAATTCAGATTCAGTTAGAATTTGTGACATCAGCTGTGTGACTTCTGCCAACAACATGTCGTAAAGACGCATTTTACTGATCAATGCCCTTCTAAACTCAGAAAAATTTCTTTGCACTGATGGCAAATTTTCAGCGATTCTCTCGATTTCTTTAGGACCTAAAGATAATTTGACTGCTTGTTGCTGCAGTATGGGGGTTACAGATTGAACAGAGTCAATCCCTTTTGCCCTAATCTGAGCCTTTTGTCTTGCTCCACACACTTCAAATGCATTTACATCTTTATCTATCAAACCAGAATTTCTAGTGTTTTCTAGTCTACAGAAAGACTGTAAATCAGGATAGCTTTCATCTGACTGTTGGTCTTCAGAGTCACATTTGGTTGAGGCCTGATTATGGCTCACCTTTGTCTTGAAACAGGACACTTGAGTCTGCAATTGTTTGTTTTGTTCATTTAACTTATCAATACACCTAGTTTGTTCTTGTGCAATGGATAAGCTATATTCTCTATGGCAACAGATTATGCCTTTCATGTTTTTCTTTCTGATACATGCACCTAACACCTTCTTGCATTATTCAATAGACCAAACTTTGTCTGGATCAATACCAAATTTCTTTGTCAAATCCAATCTAACTGACTCAGTCACTATGGAGTCCATTTTCTCTCCTAACAATGACTTGAACTCACTGTCTGTCCATAAAGGGCTTGCTAATCCACGTTTCTCAGTAGTTGGAATCAGTCTAGCATTCTTCCTAACCATTTTGTGGATTTCTTTGTTACCAACTTAATCAAAAAAAAAAAAAAAAAACTTCTCTCTATTATCTACAACAGAGGGTACAATCTTATTAGCACATGATGCTAAACAAACAAACAAACACTAAAACTTCTCTGTTCAAAACAGAGGCTACACTTGTTAACACAGATCAAACTATTGTTAACCTTCCTTGGCAGAGCAAAGGGTAACACAAATTACTAGCACTTTACGCTAATCTTCCCTGATTGAATCAGAGGATACAAACAACTTCCCTGACTATTCCGAGGATAAAACCAAAATATTATTAGCACGTAATGCTAACCTTCTCTGTGACCAGAGGGTAACCAAACCAATATATTAACACGTAATGTTAAAACTTCCCTGCCTGACAAAAACAGAGGATATCTTTCATCTCTAAAAGCAAACTTTTAAAGGGTAACTTTAGTTAGCAAACTCTACAGCTGTTTGTTAACTTCTTCTCTGATGGCGCAGAGGAATAACAGATTTTTTTTACTGGTTTTTCAACGGTTCTTTGAATGGAGTGAAACTCACCAAATTTTTGTTGTATACAAAGATTCCGCCTGGAAATCTTGGTTCAGCTTGAAGTTTTCAATCTGGAGGAAGCTGGAAAGATTCAGTCTGGCAATCTTTGTTTAGCTGGATGTTTCAAAATTCAGTCTGGAGACTTAGTCAGCTTTGTTGAGATCTTTGAGCTTTGAAGTTTCAAAAGTTCATTCTTTGTTGAGTTTCAGTTTCTCCATCCGGGTCACGGCACCATCTGTTGTAAACTTCTTCCTTCTTCAGTGTAGAAAAACTCAGAAGCGAAAACCAGGAGACTTATTTAAGCAGGATTCTTTATTTGCTGTAGTCTGCTTCGTACCCAAGTCAAGTCAAGTCTAAACTTAATAGCTAAACACAGAGTTTTATACCTTTCAAGGGGGAGGGATTTTTACATAAAGATAGAGATCAGCATGACAGTGTAACTCAGAGCCTCTGAAAACAAAGTAGGTCAATAAAAGCCTGTTCTCGGAGATTCCTCCGACCTGAGAAAACAAAGTAGGTCAATAAAAGCCTGTTCTCGGAGATTCCTCAGACCTACATTATCAAAGAGAAACAAAGCCCAGCTGTTCTTGAGTCATCATCTATACCTCCAAAAGGAAAAAACAGTGTGCAACTTTCTCAGTTAAAATACTATAGTATTGGAAGCTCAATTAAACATTTAAATAAAATTTGTAATCCTACAGAGGTCAGCCTGTCAAAGTGCTAGATGAAGAATGAGGGGAATGGGAAGATGCTGGGGGCTACCAAGGCCTGAAACATCTGCCTTCTATGATTGTGCTGGGAGAAAACAGAGGCTACATACACTATCAAGGTATGCCCAAACTTTGTAGAAAATGTGGAAGAGTTGGGCATCTTGCTGAGGCATGCCAAGAGTTAGTATGTGGGAAGTGCAAAGAAATTGGTCACATTTTTGAAAATTGTACCAATGGCAGGCGGTGCAATCTTTGTGGAGAATCAACCCATCTCTACAGAGACTGCCCTAAAAGTTTTGCCAACAAGCTAAAAATGGCCGCCCACAAGCACACCAAACAAAGGAACAAAGGAAGGAGGAGGCGGTCCCTGAGGTTTTGGCGGGAATTTCAAATCTCCTGCCAACCTCAGGGATTGGGCAAGAGGGAGGAAGTGGGGCGGCCACAGGGGCGGAGTCAAACATTCAAACTGAAAGGAAAGCCACCACCAATGAATTGAAAGCCACCATAATTGTGAAAGATAAGGAAGGAGAGGAGACAGAGGAAGAGACGGTGTCCTCTTTAGAAACAGTTCCGGATGCGTTTTCAGAAACCAGTGGGAGTGAAACTGAGCTTTCACTCCCAAATGCTCAGGTGCAAAAAAGGCCTGCGGGATCTCCTCTGTTTGATACAGAGGAGAAAAAGCCTAGAGCAGCACATCGTTCGGATAGTTCCGATCCGGAAGATCCGGAACGTATGTGGCCCTTAGATTCCCCAAATGAGGTATCCTTTTTGCACGTAAAGCTAAGAACATCATCACCGAAAGAGCTGCAAGAGGCTTCCTCTGTAGCCCCGGAGGTGGTAAGCATTTGCCTTCCTGACCCCAGTCCATCTGGGAGGAGGGAAAGGCAATTGCAACAAGAGATCACATGATTTTAATGATTTTATTGTAGTCTTTTATTTTCTTCTGTTTTAAATGTCTCATACCTTTTTAACCTTACTGCTCATGGCCCTCACCATCTCAACCATTAATGTAAGAAGTGTGAGGTCCACCATACGAGCACAGAGCATTTTATCCTTTTTAAATACTTGTAAATCAGATGTGTTTTTAATACAAGAGTGTGCTTTGCCCTTTTTAAATAGGTATACCAAGATGGAAGAACTATGGCCCCCTGGTCCCTCCATATGGAGTGGATCAAACCAAAATAAAAATGACGGTGTTGCTATTTTAATTAAAAATCCCAATATCTTGGTGAAGGGCAGCACAGTGGTGAGGGAAGGGCGGGCTCTTTTAGCGAATCTGACTTTTTTAGGTAGAGATTTAAATGTTCTTAATGTGTATGGTTTTACAGGAAAAAATGAAAGGTATGAGCTTTTAGAAGACTTGCAGTCCCACATGTTAGGTAGGGTTCCCCTAGTGGTGGCAGGGGATTTTAATTGTGTTTTATCAAAAAAAGATAGGAAGAGGGTAGGAGAGGATTTTAAGGTCGATAAGACAACGGTTTTATTACAGGGCTTAGTGAGAGATTTTAAATTAGTCGACTGTTTTAAAAATGTGCATCAAAGAGAGGAGGGCTACACTTGGTTCAGTAGTGATGGCTCCAGAGCCTCTCGCATCGATTATATTTTTACAAGAGATTGCCCGCCAACCGATGCTACAGTGACCCCCCTCTTCTTTTCTGACCACTTAATGCTGTCTTCCACTCTTTCACTGCCCACGGGTGTGACGGTAGGGGGAGGGCTGTGGAAGCTGAACTGCTCCCTTTTAGAAGACGAGGATGTAGTAAAGGAATATAGGGAGCAGTTCAGCCAATGGCAGACCCTCCAAGACTTTTACGATACACGTGCACAGTGGTGGGAGATGGTAAAGGACCGGACAAGACAGTTTTTTATGAAAGTAGGAAGGGACAAGAAGAATAGGGAAAAGAGATACATGATGGGGCTGCAAAAAAGACTACAAAGATATTTTAATCTTTTTAATAATGGCTTTGATTTTAATGATGAAATGAAAGAGGTCAAAAAAGAAATGTCAGTTTTATCCAGTTTTCAAAGTAAAGGGGTTATTTTAAGAAGTAAAGAGAGAGATATAGAAGAAGGTGAAAAATGTACTAGGTATTTTTTTAAAAAGATATTAACTAGGGGAGGGGCTATGACCAGTGTAAAAGTAGAAGGGAGGGAAGTAAAAACAACACATGAAATTTTAAAAGGGGTTGAGCATTTTTACCAGGAGTTATATAGTCCAAAAGAAGTACATGAAACCACTCTAAAGGAAGTTTTAAATTTTTTAGTCAAGAAAGTAAATAGTCCAAATGAGCTTTTAATCCAAGATTTTACCATTTTAGAAACCCAAAAAGCACTCAAAGGTTTTAAGAGGGGTAAATCTCCAGGGGCAGATGGACTCCCCCTGGAGTTTTATCTTACCTTTTGGGATATTTTAGCTCACGAATTACTGACTATTTTTAAAGACTTTGAGACCCTTGACAGACTTCCGGACAGTTTTAGAACAGGGATAGTCTCTTTACTTTACAAAAAAGGTGACCGGACTGACTTAAAAAATTGGAGACCTATTACGCTTTTAAATTTTGATTGCAAACTTTTTAGTAAAGTTTTAACTACACGTATGTCGACCGTTTTAGAGGACGTAATCCACCCGGATCAAGCTTGTGCTGTGCCCAGAAGAAAGATAACAGACAGCCTAGTTCTGATTAGAGATGCCATCTGTTATGCGAGAGACAGAAACATTCGGCTTGTAGCCCTAAATTTAGATTTCGAAAAAGCTTTTGACCGGGTCTCGCACCAGTACCTCTTTCAGGTACTGCAAAAAATGGGTTTTCCAGAGAGGTTTATAGCTTGGGTGGGACTGCTGTATAAGGGCTTGGTCAGCAAAATTCTTGTAAATGGGCATCTTTCCAAAGCTGTAAATATCCACAGCGGCGTCCGTCAGGGGTGTCCTTTATCTCCCCTTCTGTATGTGGCTTGTATTGAGCCACTGGCACAGATCTTGAGAAGGGATACATGGATAAAAGGACTAGACATACCTGGGACCGGTGGACTGACAGCAACGTGTGTTTTATATATGGACGACATCACTCTTTTAGCCACGGACATTTTATCCATACGAAGAGCAATGGACTTGACTGACTGGTACGGTCGGGCCTCGGGCGCTAAACTCAACAGAAGCAAGTCTGAGGCCCTGCTCTTCGGACCGTGGGACGAGACCGACACAGATGGACTCGATATAGATTTTAAAGACACTGATTTTAAGATTTTAGGAGTTAAATTTGACAAGGAAGGGGGTGGACGTGAAAACTGGACCGACTTGCTAGGGAAAGTTAGGAAAAGACTGGGGTTCTGGGGACTACGACAGATGACTTTGGAAGGTAAAGTTTTAATTTTTAAAGCCGTCATTTTACCTCTAATGTCACTTGTTTGTTCTGTTTTTATCCCACCTAGGAAATTCCTGAGGAACCTAGAGAGGGCGGTGTTTTATTTCCTGTGGGGGTCCAAGTGGGAAAGATTGAAGAGGGAGGTGGTCAAGAAAAGACCAGAAAATGGTGGAAAAGGCCTCCCAGACCCCCACCTGTTTTTAGGCAGCCGATTTACCGCCCTGCACCTGAGATACGCCGTGACCCCATCCAAAGAAAACAAGACCGCAGCCTTTGCACGATTTTGGATGGGGTCTTATTTAAGATTTTTAAAACTTTTACCAGTTGATTTGACGACCCCTGTGTCTTTTAACCTCCCAAAAGAATATGGTTTTATTAAGAAGTTTTTAAAGAAGCATGTTTTAGAGGATTTAGATGTCACAGTTTTAACTAATCACAAGGCTCTTGTCTCTTCTGTGCAGGACCGGGAATCAGTGAGTCCAATCCCAGGCCTCACCCTTGGTGAGGCAAAGCAAACGTGGAAAAACGCGGCCCACCCTGCTCTCCGGAACGGGCATAAGGACTTAGCGTGGATGGTGGCCCATGAGATCCTCCCAGTCAGGGCGGTTATGCACTCCAGAGGCATGGCCAAAGACTCAACCTGCCCACGGTCCGGGTGTAATTGCCCGGAGACCGTGCGGCATCTGCTCTGGGAGTGCCGTGCTGCGCGGGACCTGTGGACCAGGACCAGCCCCCTAGTTTTCCCGTGCCTGCCAGCGGGTGGGGTCCGGATGGAATACAAGCTCGCCATCCTGGGGGTGGGTCAGGGCTTGAAGGAGATGACATCGAAAAAATTTACCTCGCTCTGGCTCACCCTCAACCATATCAAGGATGCCATCTGGACTACCAGAAACCTGCTGGTGGGGAAACGCGTTACGGTGCCCCTCCACGCGTGCGAGCAACTTGTAAGATCAACGCTGCAGGAGGCGCCGGACGTCGTTATTCGGATGGGGGGGCTGCGGTCGCACGAAAGAGGTCCCGGCCACCGCCGTACCTGGCCGCCCGTAGATGCACCCTCACCAACGCCGGCTACGGGAACAGCGGGCCAGCGGGCCGGAGGGAGGGGACCTCCGCTGGGCACTGGAAGCGCTGGGCCGTTGCCTGATCCGGAGAGAGGAGTGAAGGGAAATCTTGATAAGGACTCACCCCGGTCCTGCACAGAAGATGACTTCCTTTTTTAGCATTTTATATTTATTTTATGATTGATTTTTATCCTCTAAAGATGGTTTTTGAAATATTTTAACAACAACAGCACCACAAAGACTCTTGAAAACACACATGGACTTTACAAACAAAACACAAGCACAAAAACTTTCAACAAACATACATACGTACATACACAAATTTTTTTTTTTTTAAATGATTCCACTGTGGTTTTTAATTTAAAAAATGTAATGTCTTTGTAAGTTGTATGTTGTGAAAACTGTGACAATAAAACTGTTCAAAAGAAAAAATCTGTTCTTATCAGTTTAATATCTGATACGTGCCCTACCCGGGCACCATATATTAAATTGATTTTTGGAACTGGGAGATGGAACAGGGGCTTGCTCCGTCCACTCCACGCATCGACCCGGTATTGCAGTACTTCTGGGAACTTCCCTCCCGTCAGAGGGACCCTGTCCCTCTCCGCAATCCTCACCAACGGTCGGACAATCAAACACACACCTGATCCAACTCATCAGCTCATTCTTAAAAACTCCAAGAGATAAAAGAGAGACATCAAAAATCTGCAGCGACGGGCTCTTTGTTGTTGTTGTTGTGGATGATGTTGTTTTCATGCTCCGGATCCATGAGCCAAAAATCAATTTCATACGCGGTCACCGGATAGTGGACGAATCAGATGTTAAACTAGATAAGAACAGAGGTGGGGTTTTTTGCCCGTTTTTTTTCCTCTCACACCCCCATTACCTGTATAGCATATGATCACCTACAACACCTTTAAAGAAGCACCCATACACAGCAAATACACACTACTTCCATAAACACCTGCTGCCACACAAGACAAAAACATCTCTTTCATTGAACACAGCTTTTGGGCAGTGCACCGTTCCCAGAAGTACTGCAATACCGGGTCGATGCGTGGAGTGGACGGAGCAAGCCCCTGTTCCATCTCCCAGTTCCAAAAATCAATTTAATATATGGTGCCCGGGTAGGGCACGTATCAGATATTAAACTGATAAGAACAGATTTTTTCTTTCTAAAAGTTTTTATTGTCTCAGTACATTTTTTACATCCTCTCGACAGATGGTATTTATTCCATCTTACTCTTTGTTAAAAATGATTCAACAGGAAATACATACATTTGTCGAAATTTGGTGTAAAAAAGTGGAACAATAAAACCACAAACAGAGAACAAAGAAAACTTCTAGATGATAAAAGGGCTCTTGGTGAATAAAATAGACAAGAACCATCTCCAGGCAAATTTTAAAAGATAGATAAAAAAACATAAGTATATAAATAAAGCCGAGTCCTCTCCTTGTGCAAGAAACGAAAGAGGGAACCTTATATTTTTGTATGTACAGGGGTTTAAAAAGTTTAAAAAGTCCCATCCATCCCTCGGAACAGGACCCGAGACCCGGCCCATGGGCCAGAGGAGATCCTCTTTAACCACGGCTCCGCTGCTCCGCCTGGTGTTAAAGTTGGGGGGCATCTACGGGCAGTCAGGGCTCGTGGCCGAGGGGACCTTTTCCTGTGAAGCTCTGGTCCCCACATCCGAATGGCGACATGCGGTGTACTCCTGCAGCCTGAAGTTTGCCAGATCTTTAGTGGCGTGGAGGGACACCTGCATGCGCTTTCCCACCAGCAGGTTTCTGGAGGTCCAAATAGCGTCTTTAATACAGTTCATGGTGAGCCAGCGTTTGATGTAGTTTTCTGCTGGCACGTGTTCCTGGCTCACCAATCCTACTGTTGTCCAGTAGTCCGGGACCCCCCTGCTGGTAGGTACAGGAATTGCAGGGGACCAGCTGTCGCCCACAGGTCCCTCACGGCGCTGCATTCCCAGAGCGCATGCCTTACATGTCTCGGGCGCGCCACACTCGGGCTGTGGACACGTAGATATCCTGGCCATGCCCCGGGAATGCATCACGGCCCTGACCGGGAGAATCTCGTGGGCTGCCATCCATGCCAGGTCCCGATGTCTGTTCCGAAGGGCTGGATGAGACACGTTCTGCCAAACTGTTTTTGCTTCACTTAGACTGAGCCCATGCACTGGGCTCACTTGCTCTCGTTCCTGCACAATAGAGAGAAGAAGACGATGATTTATCAAGGTTTTAACTTCTTGTTCTTCTAAAAGGAATTTTTTAAAAAACTTCTTTATAAAAACATGTGCTGGAGATAGTTTAAAGGCAACTGGTACTGTATGATCTCTGGGTAAGATTTGCAGGGCTCTTAGATACGAGCCCATCCAAAAGCGACTCATGGCTGTGGTTTTATTTTCCGTGTTTTTGTTTGTGGCATATTTTATGTGGAGTGCAGTGTAGTATGCCCCTAAAAACAAATAAAAATTTGGTACTCCTTTCCCTCCGTTTTTTGGGGCTTTCTTCATCTCCTCTCTTTTCAGCCTTTCCCATTTTCCTCCCCATAGGAAGTGAAAGATTTCTCGGTCTACAGCTAGAAGGAACCATCTGGGGGGATAAAAAAACAGAACACAGCAATAAAAATAATGGTAAAATCACAGATTTGATGATTAAAACTTTACCCTCTATTGTCAGTTGTCTCAATCTCCAAAAACCTAATCTTTGTCTTGCTTTGGCCAAAACATTTTGCCAGTTTTCTTTTCCCCCTCCTTCTTTGTCGAATTTAATCCCAAGTATTTTTACGCCCGTCTTTTTAACTTCGAGTTCTGTGTTTTCTATTTCTCTAGGTCCCCACGGTCCGAAAAATTGTACTTGTGTTTTTGATCTATTTAATCTAGCTCCCGACGCCCTCCCGAACCAGTCAGTCAGGTCCATGGTCTTGAGGATTGATAAAATGTCTGTACATAAAAGATTCACGTCGTCCATATATAAAACTGTCTTTGCTGTCAGGCCCCCGGTCCCTGGGATAGTCAGTCCCCTGATCCATTTATCCTTTCTCAAAGCCTGCGCTAGTGGCTCAATACAAGCGACATATAGGAGGGGAGATAATGGACATCCCTGACGGACACCACAGCAAATATCCACTGTTTTTGTCAAGTGCCCATTTACCAAGAACCTGCTGGTTATCCCCCTATATAGCAGTTCCACCCAAGCTACAAATCTCCCCGGAAAACCCATCTTTTGCAGTACCTGGAATAAGTACTGGTGCGAGACCCGATCAAACGCTTTTTCAAAGTCTAAATTTAAAACTGCGAGTCTAATATTTCTGTCTCTCGCGTAACAGATGGTGTCTCTCATCAGAATGAGGCTGTCCGTGATCTTTCTCCCAGGGACTGCGCAGGTTTGATCCGGGTGGATCACCTCCCCTAAAATCGAAGACATACGACCCATTAAAATTTTGCTAAATACTTTACAATCCACATTTAAAAGAGTTATAGGTCGCCAGTTTTCTTTTTTATGTAAAAGTGTGACTATCCCAGTCCTGAAGCTATTTGGTAGTTTGGCCAAGTCCTCAAATTCGTTAAAAACAACTAAAAGGTCGTGCGCTAAAATATCCCAAAAGGTCTGATAAAATTCCAGCGGGAGGCCATCCTCCCCCGGTGACTTCCTTTTTTTGAATTGTTTTAAGCATTTTTCCATTTCTGTCATGTTAAAATCTTTTGTCAGGGGTACATTGTCCTTAATTGTTTTGTCAACTAATTCTAAAACCTCTTTTAAAATATCATCCTCAATGTCTTTCTCTTCATACAATTCTTCGTAAAACTCTTCAACCACCTTTAAAATACCTTGTGTGCTATTTATAAGATTATTTTCTTTGTTTTTTACACCCACCATACCCCCACCTCTATTCACTATTTTGCGGAAGAAGTAGCTTGTACATTTTTCCCCTTCTTCTAATTCCTTTTCTCTACTTTGTAAAATGACACCTTTATTTCTTTTCTCCTCTAGATCTGCCATTGTCTTTTTTACTTGGCGAATATCTTCATTAAAATCAAATCCTTGGTTCAAAATGTTAAAATACCGTTGTAATCGTTTTTGCAGTCCCACCATGCATCTCCTCTCTTTATCTTTTTTCTTTTTTCCAGCTCGTTTAAAATAAGTCTTAGTCTTTCCCTTCACCATTTCCCACCACTGTGCATGTGAATCGTAAAAGTCTTTTAGGGTCTTCCATTGTCTGTACTGAGCCCTGTATTCTTTTACGATGTCTGTGTCTTCCAACAGGGAGCAGTTCAGCCTCCACAGGCCTTTGCCTGTCGTCACACCTGTGGGACATGAGAGGGTGCAAGAAAGCATAGCGTGGTCCGAGAAGAAGACGGGAGTTAATTTAGCATCTACTGGTACGAGGTCCCGTGTAAAAATATAATCAATACACAGCAAAACCTCCAGTGTTAAATTAACACTCTGAGTGTGGACTCATATAAACACTGAAGCAGTGTTAAAGTAACACTGAAGCAGTGTTAAAGTTAATGAGATAATTAAGTGAATTATTGAGTGATTATTGAGCATTATTGAAGACACCTGATGTTAACAAACAGAATCACTGAAGGAGAAAATCGTAATTTTAAGTCACCATTATAGAGATCAGTGTTTGCTTTAGTTGGGATCTTGACCCTTAAATCGTTAACTTTAGATTATGTTTGGCTGCTGTATGTGAGTTATGACAGCCATATGAACATATTGAAAAGGTTATCTGATGGTGGTGGTTGTGTTTAACATAATCATTATATCACAGTCATATGATCTGAATCGCTGTACTCATATATAGGCCAATTTCTCAGTTAGGTTCGCATTAATTGATTATAACAGCACTGTCCTTGTATGGCATCATATTTTTTGGCCTTTTCAATTAAACCAAATGATCAAAAAAATAAAACTTCAAAAAAATTTATGTTGGCACACACAGACATCAAGAATTAGTGTATGAATCTCAGCAATGGTGACAAACAGATCACCTCTGAACATAAGCTCATTATTTATTCATGCAGCAATGCATGATGGCAGCCATGAATGAGTTTTGATTGGTGGCACCCAGAATGCACTGCAACATGCTTTATAATTGTCACCATTGTTGAGATTCACAGGCTGATTCTTGATGTCTTTGTGTCTAAAAAAACTGAACCGATTAAAAAAAAATTATTTTGTATTTGAGACGTGTATAAAAAATTATTTGGATTACTTTGTAAAAGTTTAAAACACTATGCTGTACAAGAATAGTACTGTTATAACTGATAAAGTAAACCTAATTTGGGCTCTCTATGAGTTCAGGTCATATGATTGTTAAATAATGATCATGCTTAAACACAACCAACAACATCAGACCACCTTTTCTATTTGTTCATCTGGCTGTTATAACTCACGTACAGCAGCCAAACAAAATCTAAAGTTAACGATTTAAGGGTCAAGAGCCCAACTAAAGCAAACACTGATCTCCATAATGGTGACTTAAATTACGGTTTTCTCCTTCAGTAATTCTGCCTGTTAACATCAGGTGTCTTCAATAATGCTCAATCATCACTCAATAATTCACTTAATTATCTCATTAACTTTAACACCGCTTCAGTGTTACTTTAACACTGCTTCAGTGTTTATATGAGTCCACACTCAGAGTGTTAATTTAACACTGGGGATTTTGCTGTGATGTCTTCCTCATCGGGCCCCACTTCGATCCAGTCCTGCAAGCCAGTGATTTTTTCGTCAAACCCATGCTCAACCACCATCTTGAGATGGTGCCAATGTTGGTGCCATTTCGTAATGTGGATGGCAGTGGTCTCTGTTCTGTGGTCCACTCAGTGGCCATCTACCTGAGCGGCGCTCTCCATGACGTTCTGCATCAGGCACGGTGATCGGGCGGCTACGAGAACAGCTGGTGCGCGTTTCAGATTGAGCTCGCAGCTGAAGAGCTGTTTTTTGGTAGTCCGCTAAGCAGATCTTCGCGGCAGTTCAGTTCTACTCTGGAAGTAAGCGCGAGTAATCCCAACAGCCTGACACTGATGAGGGGCTTCCTTTGCTTGGGGCCCATCGGGAGCGCTAGTGTCGGCGAGTCTCCTGCTCCTCTCAACACCTGTACCAGTATTGAGGATATTTCCATTGACCGTCAACCTGCTCGCAGGTCCTCAGATCATTGGGGAGCAGCTGGTGAGGATCCTGCTATACGACGTACCAAAGAGATGCCGACCTGCCTGGCGAGTCACTGAAAGGGCGCACATGTCCATTTGGGCGGCTGGTGGACTGCAGGATGGTGTCCGAGTTCGCACGCGAAGTCGTGGGGAGGAAAGCGTTTGGATACACAGCAAAACCTCCAGTGTTAAATTAACACTCTGAGTGTGGACTCATATAAACACTGAAGCAGTGTTAAAGTAACACTGAAGCAGTGTTAAAGTTAATGATATAATTAAGTGAATTATTGAGTGATTATTAATTTGGTAATTAATTTGGTAATTTGGACAATTTGTGGATGAATGTGAACAGGAATCTGCCAACGTCAATTAGTGTCACGCGGAGGTTTTCGGCACGGATTTCGGAAACAGAGATCTGCTACCACTAGAGTTGAACTATTTTTTTTGTTTGTTTGTTTATTTATTTCCAATTCTCTTTTTTGTGTTATTATTATTATTATGAACAGTAAATAATTCACGAATAAATGTCCCTTGTGAATTATTACAATAATTTTGTGGTGTAAAAGGTGGTTATTTTTTGGCTATCCTGGGTTGATTTAAATTTTGACAGGTTTTTATCCTGTCTGGCGCCCGAAGTTTTTTTTATTTGTGTTAGGGCGGCCACCACCGTTACAAGCTTGCCGAAGGATCAAGGGAAGGCACACTTATGACACTCTGGCAGAGATGCTTGAAAGTGTCCACATGGAATTCAGCATTCAAAACAAAGTTGTGTTAACCACTACAGACAACGGTTCAAATTTTGTAAAAGCATTTAGTGTGTTCGCAGCTGAAGAAAAAGTGACTGAAGATGATGAAGAAAATGATGAAGAGGCAGATATTGAGTTCACTGTTGTTGCAGCATTTCTACAAGAGACCAAAAAGGATGACTACCACTTGCCAGCCCATCAACGCTGTGCCTGCCATGCTCTCCACTTGGTTGCAACCAAAGATGCTGAGGCAGCTGTGGAAGATTCTTCATTTAAAAAGATTTCAAGGGCAGCTTTCGCCAAATGTCAAAGCCTTTGGAATAAGCAGAGTAGAAGCACCCAAGCTTCTGACAACATTAAAAACAGACTTGGATGCATGCTGGTTGTGCCTAATGTAACACGTTGGAACTCTACATATAATGCAATGGATCGTATGAAAACTTGCATTGAAGAGAAACCTCAGGAGCTCCATGATGTTTGTGAGAAAATGGACATTCCACGACTGAAGCCATCAGAGATTACATTCATCAAAGAATATGTCATGGTGAGTTTGAACTGTCTAAGATGTATTGAATCAATCATTTTATGTAAATATTTTTAGTGTTTCATAGAATCCCATATTTGTAAAATAAAAATATTTTTGGTATATACGGTACGTTAAATACAAATTTTATTAAAACCAATGACTTTAGTAGCCTAATTCTTTAGTAAATTATTTTAAAGTTAATTACCTATTAATAACTCTTAAGAATATAATAATCAACATGACTTATGCATCCTGTGATTTTCATCATGTATTTTTGCACTCATGCATACAGCCATGTTTTATGTGTAATTTCACAGTTGATGGCACCAGTGTCCAAGGCTGTTCTCCAGTCGGACAAAATGGCATACCTCGGAGTCTTGGTCCCTACAATCAACATTCTTGTTGAGAAGTTGCAGTCACTCAAGCAAGAAAACCTCCAATATTGTGGGCCATTAGTTAATGCCATCATCAGTGGTGTGAACAGAAGGTTCAGTTATCTTTCCGGTAAAAAGTATCTCATGGCAACAGCTTCACATCCTATGTTTCATATGCCTTACATACCAAATGAACAAAAAGATGACATCATCTTAAGACTAAAACAGGAGCTTTCAGCAGCACACAGTCCACATGTTGCAGAGACAATTGTTTCAAGGAAGCCAGAAAATGAAAGCGATGAGATCACAGACTACTTCTCCAGAAACCAGGAAAATGTTTTGGATGAATTGAACATTTATCTACAGTCTACAGCAAACACACCTGATAGTGCTTTCCAGCATCTATCAAAAATGAAGAGAGTCTTCATTAAGTGCAATACTGGTGTCCCTGCCAGTGTTGCATGCGAGCGGTTGTTTAGTGTTGGAAAGGACATTTTCCTGCCAAAACGCAACCGTCTTTCCGACAGTCATTTTGAGAAACTTCTCTTTTGTCGAATTAACAGGTCAGGCACTTCTGCTTCAGTTTAGTTAAGAGAACAAATTGAGTTGCCTATACATTTTGTTATTGCCTGCTCTTATTAGAAGGACACTGCAACTCAATTCTCGACTGATGGTGTGAAACCATTCCTGTTTTGCTTGAGTGGTATAACAATAACAGTGACTAACTATGCCAGTTCAACTAAAATACTTAACATTTTCCAAGCGTTCTTACTCTTCAGTTGAGGCTTTTCATTTTGACCCTTTGGAGGTTAATGTTTTGGATGAGGTTTCAGTCTACTGCAACTACACCAGATAGTTCTTTCCCTGCCAGTGCCACATGTGAGCGGTTGTTCAATGTATTTTCTTGCCAAAATGCAACCATCTCACAATCGGTATTTTTGAGAAAATGTTCTACATGCAATTTACGTTGGATGTATATTTTGTTCTTGCAATGTTGTATTTGTTGCAATTTTGCACTTTTGACAAACAGTCTGAGATATTTAAGTGTTGTGTGTAATAAAACAATACTCTTTAAAATCATAATTGTATTGCATTGTTTTAAACACTAAATATTTTACTTAAAACATTCCTCAGACACTTATTCAGTTATTTATTATTGTAGTGCAGTGTTAAATACATTTGGTGTAACTGCATATTTACTCCACTAGAGGGCCACCTTGTTTCTTATTATGGTGGTTACCGTGAGGCAGTGAGTGAGTGTTATTTTCACATGCTGGTGAGCAGCACACGCTGCTAATGTTCTGTAATAAACAACAAGTTCGGAGATATACCTTTATGTGTCGGTAGTTTACTAAATGCACTACACGACAGAGATAAAGGAACACTACATGGTGTCAGAAGAGAGTCGTTTCATGAACTCATGGACCTGCACTAGACAGCACTGAGACGCGACGGACAAAGCCAGCGCATCGTGACTGAAAGTGAGTCTGCCGAGTGAAAAATAATCATGGATCAGTTCAGATTGCCACCCCCATTAGTCCTGTCTGGCAATACAGGCGAAAATTGGAGGAGATGGATACAGCGGTTCAACATTTAGATGACTGCTACAGGATCAGACTCAAAAAGTGAGAAGGTAAAAATAGCCATTCTACTACATGCATTAGGAGAGGAGGCCATAGAAGTGTACAATTCGCTGTCCGTTGAGCCCGAAGAGGATGAGGAAACAATGCAAGATATTGTAACTGCACTTGAGAAGTATTGCTTGCCGAGAAAGAATGTTGTATTTGAAAGGCACCAGTTTTGGGCTTACCCCATGCCTGATTCAATAACCATCGATAAGTATGGTTATTGAACACAGAACTAAAACAAAATAGTAAAGACTGTGAGTTTGGCTCAACAGAATCTGACGTTAAGAGACAAGATCGTGTTTAGCATCGGTGAACAGCGTTTAAAAGAGAGGCTCTTAAGAGAAATAAACCTGACCCTCGAAAAAACTGTGGACATTTGCAGAGCAGCAGAGGCAGCAAAAACACAGATTCAAGCAATGGGAGAGCAGAATAAAACTGTCCATGCCATTAGAAAAAAGACAAAAGATGCAAAACCGAACAAGAGATATGAAAGAGCGACATCTCAACTGCAAAAAGTTAATGTGAACTCTTTCATCTACAAAAAGTGTGGAAAATCCCACCTTCCACGACAGTGTCCAGCCTTTGGAGCTACATGTCATGCCTGTGGAAAACGTAATCACTTTGCCTCAGTGTGCATGTCTAAAAAAAAAGACACTCAGCCTAAACACAATAGAAATGTCACTGTTGATTCATTATTCATTGGGACAGTGGAATTAAAAGAGACCCCCAGCTCTGCACAGAAAGCATGGTACACAGACGTAGACTTGGAAATGTGACAGTGAAGTTTAAATTGGACTCAGGGGCTGAAGCCAATATTATACCTCTCGACATTTATCAATCTCTGCATGACACAGCGTTGTTGCAACCAACTTTGACTATGCTGGTGGCGTATGGTGGAACTAAATTAAGGCCAGAAGGTGTGGCCAAGCTGCAGTGCGTCACTCCTAAAGTGCAAGTTTGCTTACCCTTTTACATCACCAGACACTCATCCATTCCATTACTTGGTAAGGACGCATGTGAACGGATGCAACTGCTGAAAAGAGTAGACACTGTTGTAAAAAACCATCCTACCTCCAAAGAGGACCTGATAGCACAACATTCAGCAGTTTTTGAAGGTCTTGGTCAGTTTCCGGGTGAACATCATATACATGTTGATCCGAAAGCAGTCCTGGTCATACACGGCTGTAGAAAAATTCCCTTAGCAGTGCTGGGCAAACTAAAGGATACACTGGATCAGCTGTTGCAAGCAGATGTTATAGCGCCAGTCACCCAGCCCACTCCATGGGTTAACAGTCTTGTCATCACTGAAAAAAAGAATGGGTCATTACGAGTATGCCTGGATCCTCGTGACCTTAATAAAGCCGTTCTTCGCCAACACTTCTCTATCCCAACAACCGAAGATGTACTATGCAGGCTTGCTGGAAAGAAAATTTTCTCCATCTTTGATGAAAAGGATGGCTACTGGCAAGACAAACTTGACACAGACTCCTCCCTGCTATGCACATTCAACACACCGTGGGGTAGATACAGATTCAAACGTCTGCCATTCGGTGTCAAATCTGCTAGTGAAGTCTTCCAGCAGTACAATAACGAAGTGTTTGGTGACATAAAAGGTGTACACATCGTAGCTGATGACATGATTGTCGCTGCTGCTACAGAACCAGAACATGATGTCATAGTTGCTAAAATTATGGAGAGAGCGAAAACACACAATGTGAAATTCAACCCTGACAAGATTCAGTATAAGGTGAACAAAGTCCATTTCATGGGACATGTGATAACTCCACAGGGTGTGAGAGCAGATGATGGCAAGATACAGGCAATAGTAAACATGCCAACACCCACAGACAGACAATCGCTACAGCGTCTTTTGGGCATGATCAGGTATCTCGCCCCATTCATCCCAGGTGAGGCATCTCTTACAGCGCCTCTCAGGCAGCTGCTGAGAAAAGACATTGCATTCCAGTGGCAATCTGAACATGACACGGCATTGTCTGCACTCAAAACTGCACTGACCAACACACCAGTTCTCAGGTACTATGACCCCAACACAGCGCTCACCATACAAACAGATGCATCCAAAGATGGCTTAGGATCATGTCTGCTGCAGGAGGGGCAACCAATAGCGTATGCATCTAGGGCTTTAACGGATACGGAAAGGAACTATGCCCAGATCGAGAAGGAGCTACTGGCGATCGTTTTCTCGACCAAAAAGTTCCATCAGTATGTATATGGACGCAGTGTGAATGTCCAGTCGGACCATAAGCCATTGGAGCCTATCTTCAAGAAGCCACTGAGCAAAGCACCAGCGAGACTCCAACGTATGCTCTTACAGCTACAGAGATATGATCTCATTGTCCAGTACACGCCAGGGAAGGACATGTTAATTGCTGACGCGTTGTCACGTGCCGTTGCTGAAGGTCAGCACTCAAGTACAGATGACCTCAGCGATGAAAGAGTTGTATATGCACTTGAAGCAACACAGGCTCTCAGTGACGACATGCTAAAGCAGCTTATGGACGCTACTGCAAGAGACAGTACTCTCCAGCTTCTTATGAAGATGCAAAAGACAGGATGGCCGACGCATAGAAAACAACTTGATCTCTCAATTCAACAGTACTGGCCTGTTAGACACACTGTGGCTGTGCAAGATGGTGTATTAATGGTATCTGACAGGATTCTGATTCCTGAGACAATGAGATCAGAGATGCTTAATAACCTACATATCGCACATCAAGGGATGCAACGCACGAAAGCACATGCCAGAAAGTTCATGTATTGGCCTGGTATGACCAGACATATTGAACAGATGGTTGAAACATGTCCAACGTGTCAACAGTTTCAGCCCAGGAACCAGAAAGAGCCGCTCATCTCTCATGAAGTACCAGAGCTCCCCTGGTTAAAAGTTGCAGCTGACATCTTCGAAATCAGAGGCCAATCGTTTCTTCTAATTGTTGATTATATGTCAAAGTTTCCTGAGGTGATGAATATCAAAGACAAAACAGCATCCACAGTCATTGCAAAGATGAAAGCAGTGTATGCCAGGCACGGCATCCCTAAAGAGCTAGTGTGTGACCATGTACCATTCGCAAGCTACGAAATTAAGAAATTCGCAGCTGAGTGGGGCATCAAACTGACACACTCAAGTCCGGCCTACCCTCAGTCAAATGGGTTGGCAGAGAGAACTATCAAAACTGTCAAAAGTGTCCTGAAAAAAGCGGAACAATCAGGGACGGATCATCACCTTGCTTTGCTGTCGATAAGGAATACTCCTGTCACTGGCACGCCTTATTCACCAGCGCAAGTTTTGATGGGAAGAGTACTGAGGAGCACCTTACCAGCATCCAGTGAAGTCCTGCGACCAACTACTCCCAAAGGTGTTCATCAGGCGCTTCAAAACCTGCAAAAGAAGCAAGCGTGTCACTACAATGTGGGAGCAAAAGCCCTGCCAGAACTGCATGCAGGTAATACCGTACACATTGAAACAGACAAAGGGTGGCAGCCGGGTCTCATTGTTTCCAAACGAGATGAGCCAAGGTCATACAATGTTGTCAATGCAGCAGGACGACAGTTTTGTCGCAACAGGCGCCACCTAAGGAAAACAACACACAAGCACACAGAAACATTTGATCCTGCAGATGAGCCTAATGACGGTGCACACTCTATCATTTCAGTGGCACACGAAGTAGGAGATCGGTCTTCACAGGGTGTACCAGATCATTTCCTACACAAAACCAATACCACAATCACCAGGAGTGGTCGGGTTGTGAAAGTTCCTGTGCGGTTTCAGGACTACTGTATGAACTGACTATAAGTTTGCCTTGTAATTAAGGTTAGACATGTTAAGCGTTGAATTGCAATATGTTTGCTACAAATGAGAAAGACAATGTTCCTGTTATGTGGACGTTAAGAGCTATATTTAGTGTTTTGTATCCTATTTATAGCTAGTATTGTTTCCCTGAGAAAAAAGGGGATGTAGTGCAGTGTTAAATACATTTGGTGTAACTGCATATTTACTCCACTAGAGGGCCACCTTGTTTCTTATTATGGTGGCTACCGTGAGGCAGTGAGTGAGTGTTATTTTCACATGCTGGTGAGCAGCACACGGTGCTAATGTTCTGTAATAAACGACAAGTTCGGAGATATACCTTTATGTGTCGGTAGTTTACTAAATGCACTACACGACAGAGATAAAGGAACACTACAATAATATACGTTGTTCAAAAAAAGCAAAAGTAGTTTCAATGTAGCTAGCTACTTTTTGATAGTAACTTGTAGTGTAGCTAACTACTTTTCCAAAAGGGTAGCTTGACTGTAGTTTAACTACTTTAACTTACGAGTAGCTTGTAGCTTGTCAAACTACAGTTTCAGAGTAGCTTCCCCAACACTGCTTGTTTGCCTTCATGGTAACTGTCACTGTATGAATACAATTCCGTCAATTCCTTTAAGTTTCAGCTTTGCAACCATACTCCCCCCGGAACCCAAAGACTCGTGGTTTCCCGTACGCTGCCCGGCGGGTCATGGGAATAACGACGCCGGATCACGGGTCGGCATTGTTTAGGGTTGCCAACTTTCTGAATTGGAAATAAGGAACCGGGGTGGGGGGGTGGGGGGGTTTAGTGACATGCCCCCACGGAAGAAAATTTTGAAAAATAACCCCTGAAATTCATACATTTTATAGCACATTATAATGCAACTTATTAGGCAAAGTTGCATTATATATTTTTTTATATTTTTATAAGTTTTTAAAAAATTTAATAGCAAAGTAGGCTTAATCAATATACAAGACTTTTACCACTCAGATATATAAAGATATATAAATGAACCATGTATTTGTTTAGTTCATAATACGTTTTATTTTTAACTTAAACAAATTCAACATATAACATTCAAAACTCATCGGCTTACTGCATTTGAAGAAAAATAAACATCAGTTTTCTGTAGCCTTGTGCAAACTTATTCAATAGAATTAGACTTCTAGAATGTTCTTTCCAGTGCAAAAATTATATTTTTAATGTAGTAGTTTTTCTTATCATAGCCTACAAATGTCTCATTTTACTCGATTTACTGAAGCCTGTAAAACGCATTTGCAGCTGCACAGCCGTGTGTATATCTATGCTGCAGAGCGTCTGGCTCGCTCATAGGCTGCGCTGCGGCAACTGCACATCCAATGGCGCGGGCGCCTCTGACGTGCGACCAATGAGCCAACTCTACGTCATTACACGTCAGAGCCCGTCAAGGGGGCGCCAAGTCCCCGAATTTGCCATTATAGCAGCCAGCGGGTCTTCGTTCATAGTCTGTCTGTGAAGATATATTAAAGGTATGCGTCTGTCATGGATTTACACTGAATTGATTTTCAAAAATACGGAACAAAGTGCATTCCGTATCAGTTCAATACGGAACAAGCCTTTTATGTGTCAAATACGGAACGATTCCGTATTATACGGAACGGTTGGCAACCCTAGCATTGTTTATGGTCAGAACTACTACAATATTCTGATCGTTTTCGAACATCCGACTTTTGTTCTTGATTAATGAAAACATTCTTGCCATCCACTGCCTCCAAAGCCCTTCTTGTGCACCACAAGCTTGTAGGACTTGTTTGCCTTCATGGTAACTGTAAATAACCATAAGTATATTTTGTTACAGAAAAGGTAATTGTTATCCCAAATACGGTAATAACTTCGACACAGAGCTGAGGTAAACGTCAAATTCATACTTGCAGCCCCTCCGAAGAGGCAAAAGGTATGTTAAATCAGTGTGATTTGAATTAGTATGAGCATTTTGTCCGTTAATATGTTTGTTTTTGCACAAATGTAAATGAATGTGAATAATGTTAGCTGATCAGTTACATGTTTTGTATACATTTCAGCTCTTACGTTGGTGATATGGTGAATGGATTAAGGTTCATAAAGGATTAAACATCATAAAACCATCAGTAAATTCTCATCCTTGTTCAGGGGGCATGCTACAGTAACTGTCGTTGTAGTCTTCTGCAGAATTTAATTTTTATTGCTGCATTTTACAATCTACATGATATGCTTTTGAAGGATTACAAATTTAAGAATAGGTTTAAAATCTGCTGATCCTATTTTCTTTACATAACATCACATGAAAAATTAAGGTAGAGTAAATTGAATTTAGCATTTAAGGTAATAAATGATGATATCAGAGTTATCAGCAAGAGAGTCCAGCCAATCCTGTTTTCTGTATTTGTCAGATTACTATCGAGCCTGCCATTCCTGTTTCTCTCTATTGTAAGCAGATTACTGAAACTCTTAGTAGCTTCCATCTCAGCGGGATAGTTCTGCCATTCCTGTTTTTGAATCTCACTAGCTGCGTTTACATGGACACTTATAATCGGATTGACGGCTCAATCGGACTAAAAAACCTTCATGTAAACACCTTAATCGATCCGATTGAGCTCGATCCGATTGAAATTTAGATCCGATTGAAAGGGGTGGTTTACTCCTTTTGTAATCCGATCGAGAGAACATGTAAACACTTGATCGGATTGAAAACCGAAACTAAAAGGACTGCGCATGTGCAAAGACGTTGAAATAGCGTAATGACGTATGACGCACGGAACGAGCTGTTCTTCCTGTTGAATAAAGTGAATATAAAATGAGTGTTCCGTTATTAAAAAATTCTCATTTCACTCAGCGTCTGTGAAGTGAAGCAGGACAACGTCCCACCAGTGCTTGTTTAAGATTATCATCCATAGACGACTAGTTTTGGGCGCGGGGTTTTACTGCGTGATCAATATAAGCAGCACGGCAAAGCGGTTCATGCTCATCGTCTCCAAATCATGACCAGAGATGGATAAATATTAAGTCTGCTGTTTAAAAAAAAATAAAGAACCAATACAGGAGAATAGTTATGCAATAGAGGAGAATAGTTATGCACGAACAGTGGCATATTCGTGCAGTGTGCGCATGTCAAACAATCAATTCCGATTTGAATCTTGTGACATATAAACGCGCACATCAACCCGATTACTTTATCTATCGTTCATGTAAACACCGTGTTCGGATTCATCAATCGGATTGATTTCATTCCGATTGAACCATGTAAACGCAGCTACTGTTTGAATAGTTATGCTGAACCTGTATACGACATTTACATGCTTTGTTCAAGATTGTCTCCACCTCTATGTAAATCCATCCCCCTTGATAGGTATAAAACACTGTGCTTAAGCTATTGAGTTAGACTTGGATGACTACAGCATTGCAACAGCAAAGTCCTCAATAAAGAGTAACTTCTGCATTGAAAGATATCCCAACGTCTCCTGGTCTCTGAAGAAAAAGTTTCCAACAGTTTGAACAAAAGTTTCAAATAACACTTAAAGTGCATGGAAATTAAGAAGCACAATCAAACTCATTACAGTCTGTCATGCTGCTTTTTTGTTTACTGCACTTCACTTCAAACAGCAGTGAGCAGCTGTTCTGGTGGAGAATGGAGGTAATGAAGCACTAGATCTGTACAGCTCATTCACATTTATTCTTACAAGTCTCTGTTCTCTGTGAGACAGTTTTTGAGTTTAGGGCAATATTCTGTACACCAGTGAAGTGCTGTGATTATATGTTGTAATATTTAGACCTAATGAAAGCAAGAATGCAATTAAACAATGAGTTAAGGGACATTTTATTCGGGAACATGAAAAAAACTATATACAACAAAGCACAGCATAAAAACAATAAGTAAAATAATGTCAACAAGAACAAAACTGATGAACTGGCAGAGACTGTAAAAAAAGAAGAAGAAGTGGAACGAGTAAGAGGAGAAATTAAAATATCAGGTGTTAAAAGAACATGTCGCCACAGGGCCAGTCTGGTATGTTGACAGCATGAATCCAGATTTGCTGGGCATGGCTAACATCGTTGTGGATTTGTCCATATACTTGTTCATCCCTTTCACACTCCGGATACACTGTTTTCAGACCAACTGGTTCAGATTGCCTGGTCTGGTTCATTGACAGCATGAATGCAAACTGTGAGCAGTGGAGAGAAGAATTTTGATATTGGGCATTTTTTTATTTATTATTTTTGGATCGTACAGTTAATGGAGTATGTCCCAATAAACAGAGAGTTGCGTATCATTAAGATATTTGCTATCCAACCAAATAATAATATGTGGTTGCGCTGCTTCTCTCTCCGCAGGGCCAGGGCTGTCTGTATCCAGAAGGCCAGAGCATCTCCCTGATCTCCTCCTTGTGGTTAACCCTCTGGGGACCAAGGGTTTTTGGGGCCCTTGGGATGTTTTGACATGCACTGACATTTGTGCTTTTTTCAGTTATTTATAAACATGTTAATGGCAAAGGTGTAAATTCACTCTATATAGCACAAACGGGGCTACCATAATATGTGAGCAACATGTATGTACATGTTTGTATTTTTGAGAGAATATTATTTATGCATGGTTATTGAAAAACTTAAAAATAAAAGTTTCTGAAATAAGGCCACAAAACACATATTGATTATTTCTTCACAAGACTTTTGAAAATTGTATCACATGGTCTAGAATATTTGCTCCAAAACTATGTGAGAATCATCCTGACTACTCATTCAGATAAGTCAATAAAGTATTTTAGAATGTGTATGACGTGTTTTGTTTGAGTAAGCTTTATGCAAGGAGGCGTGATCTCTCATTAATATGTATGGCATTTCACACCTGAGAAAGACAAAGACCCTCCCATAATGGCCCTATTAGGTGTGCTATCAGGCCATATCATTATGAGGAGCCTTGCACAAAGAATGAGGAGATTTAAAAAAGAATGGCTTTTAGATTGTTTGGATTTATTTACAACACAACATAATCCAAAAATACACAACAAAGGACTGGTTTCTGGTTAAAATTGCTTTTTAATTATATATATACACACACACACACACACTGCTTAGAATAAGTGAACACAACCATGCTAAAGTTGACTAAAAAGAGGAATAAAAAATCTTAATGCCTTAATTTAAAAAATGAGGAAAACTCCAACCTTTAGGGACATGAATAATGTCCCTGAATTCTTTGTGAATGAATAATGTATCGCAAATAATTAAATGTTCTTCTTTAAAATACAGGGTGCATACGTCTGGACACTTCTATCACACACCCTTCACCATATAGACATGGTTTTATTTCAGTTCAAAGTTCAAAGTTAGAGTTGGAAACATCTTGAAAAGAAAATTGTCTTTTTCCATAAATGTCTTAGTTTGATCATACATATTTCAAAGTTGAGGATTCATTATTTTGATATAGCTTGCATAGGAACAAACATCTTACTTGATTAGTTTATTGACAAAACATGAGCGTATTTGATGTCTTTATTTTGAAGCTTATTTGAAGCTTATTTGATTTGAAAAACTTTATCCAAAACTAGTCAACGAAATGTTCTTTTATTTCGTCTGTAACAGTGCGTATCTGTGCGTTCATTCATTCATTCACACACACACACACACACACACACATACATGTCTATATTACTAACAGGGGACTATCGCTCTACACTGGCCAAGAGGGGACTACTGTTTCTGGCTATTTTGAAGAAACAAAAATTACATACAAAATTTTCTTTTAAGGTCTTTTTTCATAATATAACTTTAAATATCCATTTTTTTATTTAAAAAAAAAACGGCCAAGAGGGGACCTGAAACTCTGACCGATTTCTACCTTACCAACAGGGGACTCATATAGCCTGCAATGGAACTGTGTGTGTGTGTGAACAGTGAAGTGAACTGGCATTGAAGTCTGTCTTCATTGTTTAATATATGTATGTATATATATATATATATATATATATATATATATGTGTGTAGACTTCAAATATGATAGGTAGACCTCAAATATGCTTTTTTTTTTTAAACATGCCAAGATGGGACATACGACTCTGACCGATTTCTACCTTACCAACAGGGGACTCATATAGCCTGCAATGGGTCTGTGTGTGTGTGTGAACAGTAAAGTGAACTGGCAGGGAAATCTGTCTTCATAATGTAAAAAAAAAATAAAAAAAAAATAATATATATATAATATGTATGTGTATTCAAGATGTTTATTTGTCATATGGATATATATATATAGAGAGAGAGAGAGAGAGAGTTAGTGACAGTGAAGTGTGAACTGGCAGTGAAGTCTGTCTTCATTGTTTAATATATGTATATATATATATATATATATATATATATAGGTAGACCTCAAATATGCATTTTCTTTTTCTTAAACATGCCAAGATAGGACCTGCGACTCTGGACGATGTCTACCTTACCAACAGGGGACTCATATAGCCTGCAATGGATCTGTGTGTGTGTGAACAGTGAAGTGAACTGGCAGGGAAATCTGTCTTCATAATGTAATATATATATATATATATAATGTAATATATATATATATATATAGAGAGAGAGAGAGAGAGAGAGAGAGAGAGAGTTAGTGACAGTGAAGTGAACTGGCAGTCTGCCTTCATTGTTTAATATATGTATGTATATATATATATATATATATATATATATATATATATATATATATATATATATGTGTGTGTGTGTGTGTGTGTGTGTGTGTAGACTTCAAATATGATAGGTAGACCTCAAATAATGCATTTTCTTTTTTTTTTAAACATGCCAAGATAGGACATAAGAGTCTGGATGATGTCTACCTTACCAACAGGGGACTCATATAGCCTGCTATGGATCTGTGTGTGTGTGAACAGTGAAGTGAACTGGCAGGGAAATCTGTCTTCATAATGTAATATATATGTGTGTATATATATATATATATATATATATATATATAATATAAAATATATATATATATATATATATATATATATATATGAAGAGTTTGGTTCCAAAACGCGATAAACTTTCAATTGTTTTATTGAAAGTCAACGAAAACCGAGCAGGACCAAGCCATTTTACAACTGATCGCCGTCAAAAATTCGTGAATCTTTGTGAAAGTACGTGTTTTTGTCTGTGAAAACTTACTAAAGATATTATACTAATATTATTATACTAATAAACTTACTTTGTTGTGTATTTTCAACAGTTTCAATATGAAAAATGACTTTTATATTGATTCAATGGATTAATAGCATTTTGAATTTTTTATTTTTTTATTTATTGCATTTTGGAGAAAAATAACCCGTTTTTATAATAAATCTTTGAAAATCAAAACCTGGATTTTAATTTTTTTTGTTATTATAACCTACAAATGCTATGTGAAAGTTTGAAACAAAAAATAGTGGTTTTCATCTTTCCAATTTCTTGGTAAAGAAAACACATTTTTACTCAAAATAATCAAAATGGATTTATTGCGTTTTGGTACCAAACTCTTCATATATATATATCTATGAGTTAGTGACAGTGAAGTGAACTGGCAGTGAAGTCTGTCTTCATTGTTTAATATATGTATATATATATATATATATATATATATATATATATATAGGTAGACCTCAAATATGAATTTTCTTTTTCTTAAACATGCCAAGATAGGACCTGCGACTCTGGACGATGTCTACCTTACCAACAGGGGACTCATATAGCCTGCAATGGATCTGTGTGTGTGTGAACAGTGAAGTGAACTGGCAGGGAAATCTGTCTTCATAATGTAATATATATATATATATATTAGTGGTGGGGCGTTATCGGCGTTAACGTGCTGCATTAACGTGAGACTCTTATCGGGCGATAAAAACAATATCGCCGTTAATCTATTCTCAAAGTTGGGTTGGGATCATAAAATAGCTTTTTCGAATATCGTTATATTTTCGCGCAATTCCAATGTGTAGTATATTTGACATAATTGACGCCGCGCCTGTCATAGATCGCGCAGCAGGGTATTTTCCTGTCAGGGACACAAGGTTTACTTTTACTTTGTTACGTTGGGCGACGTTCCTCTCGTTACTTTATTTTAATGCAATACATGTTGTTAAATGAGTTTATTCCAAGCGCGCTGTATCTTTTTTATGGGCATGAGCGATGCTCAATTTACAACTGAATCACTCTTTTGAGTCGATTCTGTTCAAAGACTTCATCAAACAAGTTGGCAGATCTGTCTAAATCGGTTGGCGAATCAGTTTGAATGATCTGTTCAGTTTCCTCACGTACTGAATCGTCTGAAGCGCGTTCAATCACACTCGACTCGGAGTCGTAACAGGAAGATTTAAGAACATCAAGAGTGTTGAATGAAGTGGCCGTGGATCTACAGTACAGTCTAGTGAAAGCAAATCTGCAAATGCATCATATTTTTGCCAGCGTTGAAGATCTTTATTAGTTGAACATCTTCGTATGCTGTCTGTGAATGAATGATTCCACAGGACGATACATTTGATTTCATTTCATTCAGGTAATACATTTTACAACCAAACTGATTATTACGCCACGATTAAAAAGTATGACATTATCCGTTTTTTGGACATATACATTAATTTATAGGCTACAAAAAACGCTTCAGAGTGTCGGCGCACTGGCAAAGGTTAACAGGTTAAATAAGCTACCATTGTCCACAGTTTATGAACACCCGCCATCCCGCGGTAATGTGTGTGTGTATTGCGCAGTGGCATAGTCACACGAATAGTTTACATTGATTGAAACTAATTTGTTTAAAAAGGAGGCTATTGCCGGTAACAAGGCAGGTTCACATAAAATCATTATGACATATGACATTATTTTTTGATCTAACGAGCATCTGGTTTGGCGATGCAAAAACGGACTGTCGTGCTTCTATTGTTTTTTTCTTCTTCCAATTAGCCTACTATGTTAAAAAAAAAAAACGACGAAAACATGTTACTTGTTCAATTAATAAACAGTTTGTTTGATGACAAATCGCTAAAGATGAAATTGGCCTCCCTTTCTGTCATTGTGAGTGTGCGTTTTTTTGTTTTGTTTTTGAACGATATTCGAATTTTGCTCCTCGATTGTCGAATAGCATTTTTGGCAGAAATTCACATCCCTACGCGAGGCAAACTATTCTCAAAGACTTACTTTTAGTCATTATTTGGGTAGCACACATATTCTGAATGCCTTCGGCAGAATTCAAATGAGCCATTTTAATCTAGATTAATTCAAAGATTACAGTGAGATTAATCCAGATTAAAAAAATGAATCTATGAATCATAAATTAATGTAATATATATATAAAATTGTATAATGTTCACGCGGGCATCAGAGATCACAATATGCAGATACACATATACAATGTACAATTAAAAAAAGAATGACTAAACCAGCTGTTATCAAAAATTAAAACATTTAAATTTTTTGAGTAAAGACCATTTGAATCTGTTTTTCATTCAACGGGTAAAAAATACAGACGCCCCGGCGGCAACAGTTCAAAAGCAGAGGCGAGAAGACGCCTCTTATCATTCTTAATATTATTTTTCTCTCTTCAGAGATACTTTCTATGCTTGGTTATGCAGTCCCTAACAATTTACTTGCCATGGTTACCACTTTTCTTAATAATTTTCTCTGTACCTCAGTAGCAGTTCCATACTAACAAATAGTACTGAATATCATAACACTTTCGATGAAAGCACTATAAATCATCAGAAGCTTTATGTTGTGGACATTACAGGAAAGTTATTGCTTTAAGAAATTAATTCTCTGTTGTGGCATTATACTTACACTATATGACCGTTCCACATATCCCATTTAAGCTTATGTCAAGAACACCAAGATATTAATAATGCGACTGATCGTATTGGCTGCCTATTAACAAAAACATAATTTCTACTCTAAAAAAAAAATCAATAGACATGTCCTTTTTTTTCTTTTTTTTTTCTTTGTTTCTAGGATGTTGATGTACAGAGATAGTCAGTGCTCAATCTAAATGCAACCAAACATATGTCATTCTTTACCATCCATCAGTGGACCTTTCTTGAAGATCAAATTCAAAACTTTTAAGCTGACTTTCTGCATCTGGTCATTTTCTCTTCATAGATACTTTCTATGGTTGGTTATGCAGTCCCTAACAATTTACTTGCCATTGTTATGTGCCATTGCACACACACACACATACATGTCTATATTACTAACAGAGCACTGTCGCTCCACACTGGCCAAGAGGGGACTTTCTGAACGATTTCTATCCAACCAACTGGGGACTCTGTGTGTGTGTGAACAGTGAAGTGAACTGGCAGTGAAATCTGTCTTCATAATGTAACTTATATATATATATATATATATATATATTATATATATATATATATATATATATATATATATATATATATAAATGTTCACACAGGCATCAGAGATCACAATATGCATAGATAAACATATACAATATAATATTAAAAAGAGAATGACCAAACCATCAGTTATCAAAAATTTTAAAAATTAAATTTTTTGAGGAAAGACCATTTGAATCTGTTTTTACATATAACGGGTAAAAAATACAGACGGCCCAGCGGCAACAGTGCAGAAGACGCCTCTTATCATTCTTATATTATTTTTCTTATTTAACGCTCTCTCTTCATAGATACTTTCTATGCTTGGTTATGCAGTCCCTAACAATTTACTTGCCATTGTTATGTGTCATTGCACACACACACATACATGTCTATATTACTAACAGAGCAGTGTCGCTCTACACTGGCCAAGAGGGGACTTGCTGAACGATTTCTATCCAACCAACTGGGGACTCTGTGTGTGTGTGAACAGTTAAGTGAACAGGCAGTGAAATCTGTCTTCATTATGTAACTAATATAGTTACATTATATATCTTTTATATACATTATATATATATATATATATATATATATATATATATATATATATATATAATGTTCACACAGGCATCAGAGATCCCAATATGCATAGATAAACATATACAATATAATATTAAAAAGAGGATGACCAAACCATCAGTTATCAAAAATTCAAAAATTATTTTTTTTGAGTAAAGACCATTTGAATCTGTTTTTCATTCAACGGGTAAAAAATACAGACGGCCCGGCGGCAACAGTTCAAAAGCAGAGGCGAGAAGACGCCTCTTATCATTCTTAATATTATTTTTCTTATTTAACGCTCTCTCTTCATAGATACTTTCTATACTTTGGTATGCAGTCCCTTTAGGTATTATGACAGAAAATAGCTCTTTAAGGTAACGATTTCTATGATTTAATGCAGAATAATGATTTTATTAATCAAAATGAACTCGGTCCCCAGTCGGATGGTAACGAACGATACCAGTTTGGCTGCTTTGAACATTTCTTGCCATCACAAACACTGTAAAGATTTTGGAGGTCACTGATTCTTGGGAATTTGGATAAAACAGGTTTTAATTTTGAAAATAAAAAGTTAGTTAAATTACAAAATCTGCAAGTATATCATTATAGACCAAGGTCTTGGCTGTTCAGCAATGTAACGGTGCAACCTCCTCATTTTGTATTTTTTTCATAAAAGTTATTACTTTGTTTTTGTTAACACCGTCAGACACAATAAAAAGCAAATTATTTTTTATTTATTTGGTCTAATATGTATTTAGAGTTTTTAAATCATTATCTGGCATTCTTAGTACACATATATGCTGTTAAATGTTGAATATTCACTTTTGTTAATTTTTTATACTGTTTCACGTGTACTCCTTTTAAAGATCTAACATCGTACAACGTTTACTTTAAGCCTAAATAGAAAAAAGTAATGTTTTTTTATTTAACAAACATATTCTTGTATTAAAAGAGACTATTACTTTAATAACTCAACAGCACTGAAGAAACATACTGTAAGCATATTCATTTAAAACAAATAAAACTCCCTCTGACGGTGGTGACTTTAGAACTGACGGTGGTGATAGTGGCCTCATTACAACATACATTTCCAAACTTTATACCACTCAAGTCAATGGCTTCTTGCTTAACAACTTTATTTAACTATTTGGTCCAAAACATAACAATCCTGGGCACTGTGATAAACATTTTTCAAGGAATATAAGGTACAATTAAGCAATATCATTATTAAAAGTACCCCATCCCCATATGATCAAATATCAAGTGGAGCCAATCTGCTTTTTGATCCTGAACTTGTTCCCATTGCTGCCATTTAACATGGTGAATGTTAGATTTGGTTAAATGTTGTCATGCCATTTTCATTTGGCTTTAGTCATTGTGACGTAAGCCAAATGAACATGGCATAATAGTGAATTGAGAGAGAGGGAAGGCACAGCTCATCCCATAGAGAGCCTAAGTCCCTCCCCTCCGCTTCCGGCTCATGGGACCTTATTTCGGGAAAAAATTGTATGGTAGTCAATGGCGAGAGACAACTTACCTTTTTATTCCGTCTGAACTGTGCCCTGAATTACACATATGATGTTTGTCAATTTAAAAGATAATTATGAAAGTCAAGAAAGTCACAGTTTGTCATAAAACAGAAGAGTAACATTTAGTTTTATGTGGAAATCACTCAATGAACTACATCTCTCGTCTCGCACTATGTACGTCACCAAGCTCGTGTGTGTGCAGTCTGGTACAAAACACACAGGCATGACGGCGTAACGTTACGATTATAACGTTAGACTATAGAAAAAATTACAGACGTTAGCTTCAGTAAAGTTAGCTTCATTCATTGAGAGAAAAGGTAAGACGTCACATGCGCGCCTTTTGGGTTTGTAGTCTTTGTAATTACGTATTTTCACAGTCTTACACCTCAACAGTTTTACATCAAACTGCCACTTTCTTGACTTTAAAATGTATCTTTTAAATTGACAAACATCATATGTGTAATTCAGGGCACAATTCAAATGGGATCCAAATATTTGTTGTCTCTCGCCATTGACTACCATACAATATTTTTCCGAAATAAGGTCCCATGGTCCACCGGAAGGGGAGGGACTTAGGCTCTCTATAGGGTTGGACGTTAGGCCGATGGTATAGTTAATCAATTGGTTATACCGCAGTTAGGTCCGGTCTAATTATTTAGAATCATTTATTATTTCCGATTGGCCGAGAGACGTCCTATGACGCACTTTGAGTGAGGATATCTATGCACATCCTCACTCGACCATAGAATCTTCACTGCTCACAGCTGATAATCACTCCGCCTTTCGCTTTAAAATGCGCAACGCAAACATTCCAAGTTCAAAGACAATGAAGTTGCGGAGCAACCAAGCTGATTGTTTGGAACAGATTTTTAGTGCGGGCGAAAATCAAAATGACCGTTAGAAAACATTTAATCGCTTCAAACGTGTTCAGATGAAAGTGGAACTGCTGTATAAAAGCAATATAGCGCTCGTGTTCATGAGGATGTTCATGGATATCCTCACTCTCACTATATTGTTTAATAGCATGCAATGTAGGCCTGTATGGAAGAAATATAGAGGGAATTACATAAATAAAAATATTAAGGTTAATGAGGTTAATGAAACATTACAGATCATATTGGTATTTAGTGTGATCAACAATTATATTCTAGCCTCCGTTGAGGACCATTTGGAGGTTTTTGTCACCACCGTCAGACAGAAAACCTGATGGTTGTGACGTCTGACGGTGGTGACAAAAACATACTCTTTCACATGATATGCATGAGTTGTTCACATTAGCCATCTTGTTTCCACTCTGTTGTTAGCTACTTCAGACCTCTTCTTAAAAAGTATACATTTATGTCATAATCTAATCTAATATTTTTTTATACAAAAGAGACGGTGTTGACATGTTATGGTTGTGACAGTTGCAGTGTTTCAAAAAATATGAACAAGTTTAAGAGAAAATAGGAAATTTACGGGAGTTTGAGTGATCTTGAAGCATGCAGTAGAGCTGAAGGTTTGAAAATGGG
>JAVALU010001890.1:0-109529 GCA_030770095.1 Gila robusta
AAAAAAAAAAAAAGTTTGGTTCTGGTTGGTTGTCAGTTGAGGTCATGGGTCGGTAGGGAATTTTTTTTTTTTTTTTAATTTTTTTTATCCAGTGGCAGCAAGGGATAGGTAGGAAATTATTATTATTATTTTATTTTACTTTATAGTAGCGATGGATAGGCTACTCTATTTTATCATAACATAGCCTATAGTTGATTTATAGGCGAGTTATAACAATAAAAAATGTGTCTGAAAAAATAACGAGGCATTTTAATTGTTTATTAATAAACTATTGTTTTCTAAATGTCTGCTAAAACATATCTCCATCTCCGCTGTAAGGCAGATGCACCTTTAGAGAGAAATGCACCTTTCATACGGATTTAATCAGAAGGTATATAGCTTTCGATTAGAATTAGTTCGCTTTAAAGTGGACATTTCAAGCTTTAGCCTACAGTACATAGGCTATCTTTTGTTTCAGTTCTCGCGCTCCAGTTCACGGAGATCATTAAACCGCGCCTGATTGTTTTATTTTATTTTAAAAGCACAACGTTTTCTTGTTATTGTGAGTTTACGCAAATAAAAGTAGTTGCGAATAATTTATTATTATTTTCTGTACGACCAGAAATGATAGAGTATTTTAAGTTGTTTCCACTGTTGATAGGAAAATGCAAGTGTTCGCGCAAGTGCCTCTGGCCATGCAGTGCGCGCTCCACACTCGCACACACACTTGGATATGCGTCAAAATCTTGTGTTTATTTGTGATAATCTTAGCCCTGTATTATTATTGTCCTACCTGTATTATGAATGACATTTGACGAATTGCTTTGTTCCTTTTTTGGATAAAAGCGTCTTCTAAATATGTAGCCTAATAAATGTTATAATAATGATGATAATTATTATTTGCGTACGCGGACCCGAAACACACCGCGTCTTCTAATTCAGGTGACTGTAAATGCGCAAAACCTGTTTCCATTGCACTTTTGCGAAATATTCCTTTTTCGAATGGCTGAAAATAGGCGCGTTTCCATTACAGATTTGCGCAAAACTTTTGCGATTTTTTTCTAAATGTCGATAAAAAAACTATTGCGAAATGACTGCGTTTCCATTAACCGATGTTAAAGCGACTAAATATATTTTTTTTCTCTCGCGATAAGTCATTCCAAAAATCATGGCAACGGACGTTGGTAGGTTTATAGCTATAGCCTATATCACAGCCACCGCAGACATTATTATTATTAATGGAAGGAGACGTGGTGTGTTATCCAAGCATTAATGGCAGGAAAGACCCTTATACTGCGAACGGCACATATAGCTTAAGGAGTTCCTGCTGTTTCTCCCTCATTTCTGCTCCGAGGTCTTGATTGTAGCATTTCTTTGAGGTTTAGAATCCAGAATTCCTGAAATTATTGTTTATTTTTTATGAACTTAATAAAGAACTATGTCTTGTTAAGAAGGTTTAGTTGCTACTCAATCGGGTGGTAATATGTTGCATTCGCTACAGGATGTCAGTCACGACTCAGGAAGACAGAATCAGGTTGATATAGGTTTACTTCAATAGTTGGAATATAGAAAAAGCAACAGCACGGTATGGCATAAAGGTTTTCTTCCTTTGGTTGCTATATAAACAATATGCAATTCTGTAGTTCTCTGTAAATGTGTGTGTGGTTCTAAATAAACAGAGAAAAGGAATAATTACTAACTGCAATAGTATCATCACAAATTAACACAACAGTATGCTCATAAGCTATAGAACAATATTATCAGAATATATACAAACAATATTACCGAAAGAGAACAACAATTCTCATAATAAAGTAATCAATTGTAGCGATTACATTATTACAGTGATATTAATCAAATGGAATAGTCACTAACGCTAGCCAAATATTATACTATTGACGTCTTTCACAAAGAGTCATAATTAGCTTAGCATTAGGATGAATCAGCAATGAATCAGCACATATTACAATGTTAACTAGCTACTCGAAACTCTCAAAGAAACATTAATAATAAACAGCGCACTTACATATCGTCATTGACGCACACCAACTAAAACCACTCAGGAATAATTAGAACAGGGTAAATTCTCAGTATTCCAGCACTAACAGTCCACACCTGACCGGAGTTTCTATCCATTTCCTCATAACGCAGTCTGAGTTACGGCTGATGCAATACTTGCAATGAACTTGAGTAAGGGCAGGCCGCCACCTACTGGACGTAATAAGTAATGTTCCCATATTAACTATATACATGTTTGACTCATCGCGGGCCTTTTGTACAATGTCTCGTAGTCGTATTCTGTCCAAACGTTCAGTGTTTTGTGTCCATTCGTTTTTCCTTTTTTAACCCGTAATTTTGCAAAACGAAAAATGAACGGTTGTTGTATTTTTAAAACGCAAAGTTGAACACCAAAATTTTTATTTGAACTGTACACACCAAATGCTGAGCAAAAAAATAAATATTGACGGATTTTCAGATTTTTGTTTATGACTTTTTGCCCCTTTATTAAACATTTCAAATATTCACAAATTAATATAGCCTAGACATTTTTTTTTTAGATCTTACTGCATGGTTTTCTAAGGCCAAATTAGAATCTGGAAATTAGCTATATTTTCCCGCATTGCTGAATGAGAAGAGCCATATATGTCTCTGGAACCACAGCCTACAAAGGTGATTTATAGGTGAGTTAGGCTAATGATAATAAATGTGTCTGAAAAAATAACGAGGCATTTTAATTGTTTATTAATAAACTATTGTTTTCTAAATCAGTGTCGGCTAAAAAACATATCTCCATCTCCGCTGTAAGGCGGATGCACAGAGAGAAATGCACCTTTCATACGGATTTAATCAGAAGTTATTAGCTTTCGATTCGAATTTGTTCGTTTTAAAGTGGACATTTCAAGCTTTAGCCTATAGGCTATCTTTTGTTTCAGTTCTCGCGCTCCAGTTCACGGAGATCATTAAACCGCGCCTGATTGTTTTATTTTATTTTAAAAGCACAACGTTTTCTTGTTATTGTGAGTTTACGCAAATAAAAGTAGTTGCGAATAATTTATTATTATTTTCTGTATGACCAGAAATGATAGAGTATTTTAAGTTGTTTCCACTGTTGATAGGAAAATGCAAGTGTTCGCGCCCGCGTGCCTCTGGCCATGCAGTGCGCGCTCCACACTCGCACACACACTTGGATATGCGTCAAAATCTTGGGTTTATTTGTGATAATCTTAGCCCTGTATTATTATTGTCCTACCTGTATTATGAATGACATTTGACGAATTGCTTTGTTCCTTTTTTTGGATAAAAGCGTCTTCTAAATATGTAGCTATATAGCCTACCCTAATAAATGTTATAATAATTAGCCTATTATTATTATTTGCGTACACGAACCCCAAACACACCCCGTCTTCTAAGTTAGGTGACAGGAATATTTCGCAAAACTGCAATGGAAACAGTTTTTGCGCATTTACATTTTCGAATTGCCTGAAAAACCATGTGAGCGTAACAACTTTTTTGCAATAAACGAGAGTTTTTGCGAAATTGACGTGTTTCCATTGTGCGTAGCCTACCTATTTTCAATTCGCAATTTCAATTTGATTGTAAAAGTTTTTTATTTGTGTATTTATTTAATTTGTATTATTTCTTCCCCAAGCTCATAAAATAAATTTGGGTCGCACATAAATTGACTGGGTCGGTCGGAAACCGGAACCAAACTAATTTTTTTTTTATGCCTCATCAAACTTAACTAGTTAACGTATAGCAATACAAATTATTTAGTGACACAAATGTCGTTTACTTACCAGAGATAAAATGTGTGCTGCATATCCTAGAGTTGCTAGTTGGTATCCAGCCTTCTCTCTTCACTGCCGCAATCCAGGCGTCACGGTGTTTTTTGGTTTTCGGAAATCTAAACGCTTTGATTTCCGAAAGCAAGTTAGTTCCGGGCCTGAGAGAACAGCCAACAACCGAACAGCACGCTCCTAATTAGTGATGTGACATTTGAACCGAGGCATCGGAGCTTGTGTCGAGAAAAAATGGGCGTGCCAGATGAAGCCGCGATTCGAGGCTTGTGTTGTTAATGTGAAGATCACGTGACTAATGACAAACGAGGCCTCGGTTTGTGTGGATACGTCATCGGTTCGGTCTGAGTGTCGAAACTCGCGCCACCTTGTGGGTGTTGTCAGGAGTAGTAAGCACTTGTAGTAGTGTCAGAGAGTTAGAGAGAGAACTCTCATTGTCGTTATTGTGTCATATATGTGTTAGGGCTGTATATTATTACATTATATCAGGTTAGAATTGTTATTAATAATAATTAATAATTGTTATTATTAATAATAGTAGCTATATTATAGTCTTGTTATATTAATTAGATAAGATTATTTGGATTGCTGGTAGCTTAGATGTTTGGATCTGGACTGGACTGCTTTTTAATTTGGATTGCCCTTTTGGATTTGTTTGCTTTTTATGACATCTTCCTTTTTCATGGTAATGGAGCCAGCAAGAAAGAGGAAATCCTCCCCTGTCTGGGCTCAACAGAAGCATCAGTATCTTCATTTATACCCGCTGGCACTGACATTCCCCTGCATCCTCTGTTCCTTGTGAAAGGATATTTTTCCAAGGCTGGAGAGGTTTTGTCCAATAAGAGGAATTGTCTAAACCCCAACACACTTCAAAAAATTCATTTTCTCAATAAAAATCTAATTGTAATCCTTCCTTCATCCACCCCAAACTGCAGTGTTTACTTTATTACACTCCCTCGAGTCCTTCCACCATAAGCACTGCACTCAGCACAGTCACTTTTGTTGTTCATACTGTTACTATCCAATTTTTTTTTGAATAATTAATTAACTGTGTGTGTGACAGTTGTCTCTGTACAAGTAAATGCAATGACCAATGACCCGCCCCCTCCCGCTCTGTTTTATTTATTCATCTGCTTCTCACTGTTAATGTCTCTGTAACCTTTCATTTGCAATAAAAAAGAGATCTGTGCAGACATTTGTCCATTGCCTGGGTATGAAATAAAACGTGTATCTTTCTCTGTCTGCATTTACTTGTACAGAGACAACTGTCACACACACAGTTAATTAATTATTCAAAAAAAAATTGGATAGTAACAGTATGAACAACAAAAGTGACTGTGCTGAGTGCAGTGCTTATGGTGGAAGGACTCGAGGGAGTGTAATAAAGTAAACACTGCAGTTTGGGGTGGATGAAGGAAGGATTACAATTAGATTTTTATTGAGAAAATGAATTTTTTGAAGTGTGTTGGGGTTTAGACAATTCCTCTTATTGGACAAAACCTCTCCAGCCTTGGAAAAATATCCTTTCACAAGGAACAGAGGATGCAGGGGAATGTCAGTGCCAGCGGGTATAAATGAAGATACTGATGCTTCTGTTGAGCCCAGACAGGGGAGGATTTCCTCTTTCTTGCTGGCTCCATTACCATGAAAAAGGAAGATGTCATAAAAAGCAAACAAATCCAAAAGGGCAATCCAAATTAAAAAGCAGTCCAGTCCAGATCCAAACATCTAAGCTACCAGCAATCCAAATAATCTTATCTAATTAATATAACAAGACTATAATATAGCTACTATTATTAATAATAACAATTATTAATTATTATTAATAACAATTCTAACCTGATATAATGTAATAATATACAGCCCTAACACATATATGACACAATAACGACAATGAGAGTTCTCTCTCTAACTCTCTGACACTACTACAAGTGCTTACTACTCCTGACAACACCCACAAGGTGGCGCGAGTTTCGACACTCAGACCGAACCGATGACGTATCCACACAAACCGAGGCCTCGTTTGTCATTAGTCACGTGATCTTCACATTAACAACACAAGCCTCGAATCGCGGCTTCATCTGGCACGCCCATTTTTTCTCGACACAAGCTCCGATGCCTCGGTTCAAATGTCACATCACTAATTAGGAGCGTGCTGTTCGGTTGTTGGCTGTTCTCTCAGGCCCGGAACTAACTTGCTTTCGGAAATCAAAGCGTTTAGATTTCCGAAAACCAAAAAACACCGTGACGCCTGGATTGCGGCAGTGAAGAGAGAAGGCTGGATACCAACTAGCAACTCTAGGATATGCAGCACACATTTTATCTCTGGTAAGTAAACGACATTTGTGTCACTAAATAATTTGTATTGCTATACGTTAACTAGTTAAGTTTGATGAGGCATAAAAAAAAAATTAGTTTGGTTCCGGTTTCCGACCGACCCAGTCAATTTATGTGCGACCCAAATTTATTTTATGAGCTTGGGGAAGAAATAATACAAATTAAATAAATACACAAATAAAAAACTTTTACAATCAAATTGAAATTGCGAATTGAAAATAGGTAGGCTACGCACAATGGAAACACGTCAATTTCGCAAAAACTCTCGTTTATTGCAAAAAAGTTGTTACGCTCACATGGTTTTTCAGGCAATTCGAAAATGTAAATGCGCAAAAACTGTTTCCATTGCAGTTTTGCGAAATATTCCTGTCACCTAACTTAGAAGACGGGGTGTGTTTGGGGTTCGTGTACGCAAATAATAATAATAGGCTAATTATTATAACATTTATTAGGGTAGGCTATATAGCTACATATTTAGAAGACGCTTTTATCCAAAAAAAGGAACAAAGCAATTCGTCAAATGTCATTCATAATACAGGTAGGACAATAATAATACAGGGCTAAGATTATCACAAATAAACCCAAGATTTTGACGCATATCCAAGTGTGTGTGCGAGTGTGGAGCGCGCACTGCATGGCCAGAGGCACGCGGGCGCGAACACTTGCATTTTCCTATCAACAGTGGAAACAACTTAAAATACTCTATCATTTCTGGTCATACAGAAAATAATAATAAATTATTCGCAACTACTTTTATTTGCGTAAACTCACAATAACAAGAAAACGTTGTGCTTTTAAAATAAAATAAAACAATCAGGCGCGGTTTAATGATCTCCGTGAACTGGAGCGCGAGAACTGAAACAAAAGATAGCCTATGTACTGTAGGCTAAAGCTTGAAATGTCCACTTTAAAACGAACAAATTCGAATCGAAAGCTAATAACTTCTGATTAAATCCGTATGAAAGGTGCATTTCTCTCTGTGCATCCGCCTTACAGCGGAGATGGAGATACGTTTTTTAGCCGACACTGATTTAGAAAACAATAGTTTATTAATAAACAATTAAAATGCCTCGTTATTTTTTCAGACACATTTATTATCATTAGCCTAACTCACCTATAAATCACCTTTGTAGGCTGTGGTTCCAGAGACATATATGGCTCTTCTCATTCAGCAATGCGGGAAAATATAGCTAATTTCCAGATTCTAATTTGGCCTTAGAAAACCATGCAGTAAGATCTAAAAAAAAATGTCTAGGCTATATTAATTTGTGAATATTTGAAATGTTTAATAAAGGGGCAAAAAGTCATAAACAAAAATCTGAAAATCCGTCAATATTTATTTTTTTGCTCAGCATTTGGTGTGTACAGTTCAAATAAAAATTTTGGTGTTCAACTTTGCGTTTTAAAAATACAACAACCGTTCATTTTTCGTTTTGCAAAATTACGGGTTAAAAAAGGAAAAACGAATGGACACAAAACACTGAACGTTTGGACAGAATACGACTACGAGACATTGTACAAAAGGCCCGCGATGAGTCAAACATGTATATAGTTAATATGGGAACATTACTTATTACGTCCAGTAGGTGGCGGCCTGCCCTTACTCAAGTTCATTGCAAGTATTGCATCAGCCGTAACTCAGACTGCGTTATGAGGAAATGGATAGAAACTCCGGTCAGGTGTGGACTGTTAGTGCTGGAATACTGAGAATTTACCCTGTTCTAATTATTCCTGAGTGGTTTTAGTTGGTGTGCGTCAATGACGATATGTAAGTGCGCTGTTTATTATTAATGTTTCTTTGAGAGTTTCGAGTAGCTAGTTAACATTGTAATATGTGCTGATTCATTGCTGATTCATCCTAATGCTAAGCTAATTATGACTCTTTGTGAAAGACGTCAATAGTATAATATTTGGCTAGCGTTAGTGACTATTCCATTTGATTAATATCACTGTAATAATGTAATCGCTACAATTGATTACTTTATTATGAGAATTGTTGTTCTCTTTCGGTAATATTGTTTGTATATATTCTGATAATATTGTTCTATAGCTTATGAGCATACTGTTGTGTTAATTTGTGATGATACTATTGCAGTTAGTAATTATTCCTTTTCTCTGTTTATTTAGAACCACACACACATTTACAGAGAACTACAGAATTGCATATTGTTTATATAGCAACCAAAGGAAGAAAACCTTTATGCCATACCGTGCTGTTGCTTTTTCTATATTCCAACTATTGAAGTAAACCTATATCAACCTGATTCTGTCTTCCTGAGTCGTGACTGACATCCTGTAGCGAATGCAACATATTACCACCCGATTGAGTAGCAACTAAACCTTCTTAACAAGACATAGTTCTTTATTAAGTTCATAAAAAATAAACAATAATTTCAGGAATTCTGGATTCTAAACCTCAAAGAAATGCTACAATCAAGACCTCGGAGCAGAAATGAGGGAGAAACAGCAGGAACTCCTTAAGCTATATGTGCCGTTCGCAGTATAAGGGTCTTTCCTGCCATTAATGCTTGGATAACACACCACGTCTCCTTCCATTAATAATAATAATGTCTGCGGTGGCTGTGATATAGGCTATAGCTATAAACCTACCAACGTCCGTTGCCATGATTTTTGGAATGACTTATCGCGAGAGAAAAAAAATATATTTAGTCGCTTTAACATCGGTTAATGGAAACGCAGTCATTTCGCAATAGTTTTTTTATCGACATTTAGAAAAAAATCGCAAAAGTTTTGCGCAAATCTGTAATGGAAACGCGCCTATTTTCAGCCATTCGAAAAAGGAATATTTCGCAAAAGTGCAATGGAAACAGGTTTTGCGCATTTACAGTCACCTGAATTAGAAGACGCGGTGTGTTTCGGGTCCGCGTACGCAAATAATAATTATCATCATTATTATAACATTTATTAGGCTACATATTTAGAAGACGCTTTTATCCAAAAAAGGAACAAAGCAATTCGTCAAATGTCATTCATAATACAGGTAGGACAATAATAATACAGGGCTAAGATTATCACAAATAAACACAAGATTTTGACGCATATCCAAGTGTGTGTGCGAGTGTGGAGCGCGCACTGCATGGCCAGAGGCACTTGCGCGAACACTTGCATTTTCCTATCAACAGTGGAAACAACTTAAAATACTCTATCATTTCTGGTCGTACAGAAAATAATAATAAATTATTCGCAACTACTTTTATTTGCGTAAACTCACAATAACAAGAAAACGTTGTGCTTTTAAAATAAAATAAAACAATCAGGCGCGGTTTAATGATCTCCGTGAACTGGAGCGCGAGAACTGAAACAAAAGATAGCCTATGTACTGTAGGCTAAAGCTTGAAATGTCCACTTTAAAGCGAACTAATTCTAATCGAAAGCTATATACCTTCTGATTAAATCCGTATGAAAGGTGCATTTCTCTCTAAAGGTGCATCTGCCTTACAGCGGAGATGGAGATATGTTTTAGCAGACATTTAGAAAACAATAGTTTATTAATAAACAATTAAAATGCCTCGTTATTTTTTCAGACACATTTTTTATTGTTATAACTCGCCTATAAATCAACTATAGGCTATGTTATGATAAAATAGAGTAGCCTATCCATCGCTACTATAAAGTAAAATAAAATAATAATAATAATTTCCTACCTATCCCTTGCTGCCACTGGATAAAAAAAATTAAAAAAAAAAAAAAAAATTCCCTACCGACCCATGACCTCAACTGACAACCAACCAGAACCAAACTTTTTTTTTTTTTATGCCTGAATAATTATTTGAGCTAGCAGTTTGGCTCCGTCATTGTTTTCATATGTAGATAGCATGTAACGTTAAATAGCTAACGTTAGCGTTTTGATACATTTGCAGTGAAAGTTAGGGTTAGGACAGATTTTTATTTCCGTTTCATTTCTAGATGTTCTGTGGGCTATAATTAGGAAAGTAGCCGTACATTAGTTGTCTAGCTATCCATTCAGCTGACAGCAGTGTATAACACTTTACAATAATGTTTTATTGTGTAACATTAGCTAACTGCATTATTTCACAAAATATAGCGATAAACAACATTTTTCATCACTTATTAAGCTTGTTTAATGTTAATTCCAACATGCACTAATGCATTAAACAATAACAGTGGTTATTTTTTTCATTGCTCATTAACCTGGTTAATTTAAACATTTACATTTAATCATTTAGCAGACGCTTAAATCTAAATAAAGAGAGCGATAAAAGCAGTCAAATCATCTAATATATTAAATATTAAAGTAATATACTTTTATTACAAATCTGGTTTTAATTATTGTGTTTTAAAGTTTTAACCTGATTTTGCCATAGGCCACTAACAAGCTGTACATTATGAACTTGTGAACAATTTTAAATGTATTAGACTTGCTGTAAAATGGTAATTGTTTGTTCATGATACCTAAAATATTACTAATACAAGACCCTTTTTAAAGTGTTACAGTGCAGTATGCAGTGGTCATACTGATAGCTAGCTAGCTAGTTTATTGATGATTACATTAAAAATGCTCTTGGTCTTTGTTATCTATCTTCAACCAGTGATGTGCAAAATATATAACCTATCCCAATAATGTTTTTCTACTTGTGTCTTTAGGAAAGCCATCAGATGATCCTCTAAATCCAGATTACATACCATCAAAGCTCCCTCACAGACCTGACACCTCCAGAAAAATGGACCGATATCAGAAGTCTCTGAGACGGGCATCAGAGGTCTCTGAGATGAGCATTGGAGTTCAGCCTACTGAGGAAGTGCAGGACATGGACATAAATGTAACACAAGTTAAGTCCTTCAATGATATGTGTGTTGGAACAGATCTCAGATGAGTGATATTGAAGATATGCAGAAACTGAACGCATCTTACAAAGAGCAAGTGAGAAGCCTAGATTCAAAGGTACAAACTCTCACCTGTGAGAGGAAACAACTAAAATCTGATGTGGATTTAAATGATGATCAAATTATTCACTTCTACACTGGCCTTCGCTCATCCAAAGTGTTTTTTGCCCTTTTGACATATCTCACCACTGCTTGGAGTCCGAGAACACAGAGTCTTCCAACACCTCTCCAGTTTTACTTGGTCTTAATGAAACTGAGACTTGGCCTCACTCATAAAGATCTTGCCTTCAGGTTTCATTGCAGTTGTGCAACAATCTCTGCAATATTTCACGACTGGTTGATCGTGATGACACAGCGCTTCAGCTTTCTAATTCATTGGCCTTCTAGGGAAGAGATTAAAAAAAACCTTCCTGCCCTGTTCAAAAGCCCCCCATTCAATTCAGTGAGGTGTATCATAGACTGCAGCGAGATTTTTATTGACCGACCAACATCACTCAGTGCAAGAACAATGACATACTCCAACTATAAGTCCCACAACACCATCAAATTCCTGGTTGGCATCAGTCCAACAGGGTCAATCACATTCCTTTCCAAGTCTTGGGGTGGTAGAGCCAGTGATAAAACAATCACAAAATCATCTGGTTTAATTGATCTTTTGGAAGAGGGAGACATTGTCATGGCTGACAGAGGGTTCAGTTTCCCTGAGTATTTTGCTGCGAAAGGAGTCCAGCTACTCATACCAGCTTCAACCCGTGGAAAGACACAGCTTTCAGGACAAGAAGTATCTGTGTCACTGTCACGTCAAATGTCAAGGTTGAGGATTCACGTGGAAAGAGCTATTGGTCGAATTAAAAAGTACTGCATTTTAAGACAAACACTCCCCATAAACTTGGTGAAGCGAAGAGCAAAAGACACAGTGGCAACTGTAGATAAAATTCTTTTGGTTTGTTCTGCATTATCTAATTTGGACAAGTCATTAACTCGGTAAAAAAAAATACACGAGACACTGACAAGTGGTTGAAAACCTTTTATTTTGTTATTAAATGATTGTGTACAGAATTACGTATATCTGTTGTATATAGGTTTCTATTGAATTTATGTTTGGTCTTTAATTATAATTTTTTCTACTATCTACAATTATTAAACATTTGTTTGTTAATGAGAATATTTGTTGTCCTGCAATTGATTGAATGTATTACAATTACTAAAATAATAATTTTAACAAATTACTTGGAAGGTTGTGTATGAATTCACATTTATTTGGATTATGGTGAACACGCTGAACAAAACCATTGCTCATCAGGGTGCCTTTTTAAGCCTACACATCTCAGATGAAACACCTTGTGACAGACAGAGCACTGTGTGACACATGTTTTAGACCTGCTTTTACACAAACAGGAAGTCTCTGCGATCAGAAATTGTTTCCTCAGTTTGTGTGTGCAAATTTCTGTGAGAATGTGCTGTCTGTAGAAGAGGTCCAGTTTTGTTCTGATCTGAGCCCAGTACTCTTTAGAGAACTCTACTTTCTGAATGTGGCAGTCCTCTGTTGTCCAAATGACGAAGAAAGATGTTTCGAGTTCACACACTGCCATTTGCCCCTGAACTTGTGCATAGTATGCATGGTTCTGTTTAAGCTCAAAGTTTTTTCCCAGACAGAAATCTTTGCTCTTAATAGCATCAGTTATGGACATATTTGCATACTTTAAGGGGCATTTTATTTCAAGTGTTGCACGTGGGCAGCACTTGCAATGGACTATTCCATCTGGGCTGGCTCCTAAATGAGGAAACTTTGGATTTACTACTAACCCTATTTCTTCTACTATCAAGCTGTCATGACAAGTCATCTGGTCTGAAGTAAATGCTTCTCTAGCTAGTTTTTCATTATTCTTTCCCCAAGCTAAGGCTGGTACATTTCTGCTGGATGTGTAGCCCATGATTTTAGATGTCACGCTAGCTTGACTTGTCTTGCTTCTTAACACTTCATTAAAGTGGCTAGCGGTGATTCTGCCCTGTCTCTGCTCAAACCACTGTTCACAAGAGGACTGACCCAGTGTACTTTCTTGGAGGTGCTTACAATTCAGTTCATTAAAGTAAGTAGGGATGGTTTGCATGATTTTATCTAGCTCATTTTGTAGTTCATCTTGTGACAATAAACTGTGCTTCTCATCAAAAAGCTGTGTAAGGGGCTTTGGCAAGTTTGTTGCATCTACAGTGCTGTCGGTACAAGGTGTGTCACGCAGAACTGCTACGTGTGATTCCTCACTAGAATCTGCCTCAGCTGTAGTCAGAACATCAACCCTGTCTGTGTTCTCCTGCTCTCCCTCAGATGCAGTATCTGTATCACTACCTACAGTTATAGTGGTAAACAGTGCACAATCTGGGATCTCATTCTGAAATCAGAATCGCAAGTCATAGTCAAATTTATTTGTGTAGCACATCTCTCAATACAGATAATTTCCCAAAAAAAAAACATAAGAGTGAATGTATAATGTTGATGATGGTATAGTTACATATCTGTATTGCATTTGGTTTACATTATTTGATAACACGTTAGAATATGGTTCCTTCGTTAATGAATACCTACACAGGAACAAATGAGTGTAACAATATTAGCTAATCAAAATCATAACTACTTTTATATGACCTGCTTTGTCCTTAAGTTCCTATTTGACGATTCAATCCATACAAATGCACACACACATACTGTATGTGTATGGAAAAACATGAAATGTGTTCTTACGTTTTTTATTTATTTCACAGATATAGTTAGATACCTGTATATATGGTGACTATATCCATATTATGTATTCATGTATGTGACTATATCCATTCAAACCCCTATAGGAACATGTGTTTTGCATATATTGTCATCAGGTTTCTGCAAATTCCTTACCTTCAATGACTTAAAAAGCATGCTTGGTGAGACCGGTGTGACTACAGTGGGTAAGATGGGCTCCCTACTCTGAATTGCTCTTTGTCTGACAGGCTTGGAAAAGTCTATGTCTGCTACTGGTTTTGGATCAATCTAAAACAAAGTGGGATTATACATTTACTGCGAGTATCTACTTTTATATAAAAGCAGCAACACACCCCTTATGAAAATTAACTATGGTTATTAACCAAGTAAAAGAAGTCTAGTAACCATGTTTTTGTTTTGTTTTTTGATACTCATTTGAATAACCACCGTTTTATTATAAATGCCATGGTTAAACTATGGTTAGTATTGCAAAACTATGGTTAATTTTGTGGTTACCATGGTTTAACTACTATAACCATGTTTTCTATTTGCAGGAAAACCATAGTTAATTTGCATTAGGGATGTGATTAGAATTAGAATTTTAATTTAATATGAATTAGAACAACAACAACAAAACAAAAAAACACGTTAGCCAGAATTGAATTTCATGCACCTTCTTGTTTATTCGTGACCACATGCAGGGCTCAGATGTCACAGATGGAGCATTCAAACCTTCTCTAACACACTGTTCCACAGCAACCAGGATCACAGCAACATGGCTACACACTTCACCTAACCTAACCACAAATATATCCAAACGTATGAAATAATTAATTATGCAATAGGTAATAATAGAATACAACAATTCGTTTACTAGAGGATTAGCAATGTGATTTATTATTTGAATAGACATATTTACCCTGCCATGCAAGTGCAATGCCCACTAATAACCTCCCCGGTCACCTTAGCAACGAACCATGCAGAGTACGTTTTTGACAATGTCTGACTTGCTCCAACTTCACCAAATACAAGACAAACATCGTCAACATTGTAGGAACAAATGTTTCCAACTTTTCCACTAAGGAAGTAGTTGTAAGCATCTAGGCTACGATATGCCTTGACCGCTTCTCTCGTGTAGACGCACTCGGTCTCAACCAGATAATGGTACACGTCTGGATACGACACTTCAGGTAAATGTTTTACGTTCTGAGTGAATAGTTCTCGCCTCAGCGTCTGATTTAAAGGGTCCGGTAATTCCACACTATCGCCTATTTGAATTTTTTTAAAATATCTTAACTGTTCTGGTTTAGCTAGACTTAAAAAGTATGTGCTAGTCATTTTGTTTTGGCAGCTCTGTGGTTTAAAAATGGCGACACCGGAAGTGCTTCAGGGCCAGACATGCGCAGTAGCATTCCAACGCGTTTGTTATTGTTTACGTCCTTGAAATGGTCTATAAGCCACAAGTTTCAGATTTACATCACTTTTCTTATAACATAATTCCAAGTCTGCTGTACCTTTCAAATACCTCAACACATGTTTAGCAGCCACCCAATGTTGTTCTTTTGGTGCCCTTAGATATTGTGACAATTTACTAACAATGAAGCTTAAGTCTGGGCGAGTACTTGTCATCATATAGATTAAACTGCCAATCACTTCACGATACCTCTTTAAGTCAACAGGTTCACCATCATTGTCAAATTTTACTTTGATTTCACATGGGGTTGATCTTGGTTTGCAGTGAGTCATATCAAATCTCTCCAAAATTTTTAAGATGTATCTTTCCTGATTCATTTTTACTTTACCAGGTTCTTGCGTAAAGTCAATGCCTAAGAAATGTCGAAGTTTTCCTAGATCTTTTACTTTGAATTTAATTCCCAACATTTCCTTCACATCTCTGAGTATTTGATCATTACTCGCTGCAATAATAAGATCATCAACCCAAATAATCAGTATGATTCTGTCTTCATCAATTTGTTTACTGTAAACACAATGATCTGCTGAGTTCCGAATAAAATCATTTTCAATTAAAAAATCATTCAACATCTTGTTCCAATTGCGTCCAGATTGTTTCAGACCATACAGTGATTTATTGAGCTTACATACCAATTCTCCTCCTGTTCTTGACTTAACTTCAAATCCTTCAGGTTGCTTCATATAAATTTCACAATCTATAGGAGCATGCAGATATGCAGTTTTAACATCCATCTGATGTAACTCTAAATCATATTGTGCTGCAAGCTGCATTAAAACACGTACTGAAGTTATATCGGCAGTAGGTGAAAAGGTCTCATTATAATCAATACCTGCCACTTGACTATAACCCTTTGCCACATACCTGGCTTTATACAATTCCCCATCAGGATTTTCCTTTACACCATAAACCCATCTTCCCCCTACTGCCTGTTTACCTTCTGGTAGTGTTGTTAATGTGAACGTATTATTCTCTTTTAGAGAGTTCATCTCATCCTCCATAGCTTCAACCCACTGCTCTGATTTTGAAGAGCCTAAGGCTTCCTTCAGTGTCTGGGGAACATCACATGCAACACGATAGCAATAGTCTATAGTCAATGGCTGATCTGCATCATCTTTAACCTCATAATCATAGTCTGCAAGGTACTGGGGGGGTCTTCTTTCTCTTTTTGGATATCTAGTACCTAGATCATTCTCTTTTTCACCCTTTGTACTGACTTCATCCTCAACTTTCATTTCTTGTGGAATTATTTTAGTCTTATCTAGTTTTGGTACTAGGACTTCAACCTCCTTCCTATATTCTAAATCCACATCCTCCTCTGTCTGAGTATCTCTTTCATTTGTACTTTTTGTGACAAACTTCACCAGTCTACTTTTGAGTACTCTCCCTGTGTCTGGATAGAAAACAAGATAAGCAGGGCTATTTTTGTCATAACCAACGAATATAGCCTTTTCACATCGGGCATCCAACTTTTTCTTATCATACTTGTATGCATAACACTCTAACCCAAACACTCTCATTTTGGATAGGTCAGGCTTTTTTCCAGTTATCAGATAGTATGGAGTTTGTCCCAGACGCCTATTATAACATCTGTTTCTAATTATAGCCGCGGTCTGTACCGCATATGTCCACAACTCCTTTGGTAAATTACTCTCGATCAGCATACATCTTTCCATTTCAAACAAAGTCCTCCAAGCTCTTTCAGCTGTCCCATTTTGATGGGGTGAGTAAGGAGCTGAGGTTTCATGTCTTATAGCATTTTTGCTGAGCAATGACTGAAATACAGAAGATGTAAACTCGGTTCCATTATCTGATCTTAGACATTTAATTTTACCATACGGTGCAACATCAGCAATGAATTTCTCAGTGGCTACGGCAGTGTCACTCTTGCTCTTCAAAAAATAGGTAAACACAGCTCCTGAATAGTCATCTGTGAATGCTAAGGCAAATCTAAAACCATCTTTCCCTGCTGGTTCTATAGGACCAGCCAGATCTGCATGAACAAGTACAAATACATCTTCTGCTTTCTCATCTAGATCTCCATTTCTGTTCTGAGCAAATTTGCCTTTTATGCACACTTCACATTTCAAAACGGATCTGTCTATTTTACCTCTTATTTTCATCCCATCTGTAACACTCTCCAACTTTAACACATCATCATAATTACAGTGACCCAGTATTTCATGCCATGTCTGAATATCGTAGCACGCGTTACACTCATCAATCTCATTGGCTACAGTACTCAAGTAAAACAATCTGTCATACATATGAATATCAAAAGTTGTACCATTTTTGTGAATGAGACGGTTCTGTCCCTCTTTGAAGATTACTGTCGCTATAATTGCCGCTTTGACGGAAAAAATGTCTTGAGAAAATGATGGCACATAAAGTGCCTCTGTCAACATCATGTCCACAATGCGGCCATTGTTATTTCTCAAACGCAATTTTGCGGTACCTTTCTTTAACGCGATACCACTGGCCCGTTCTCCATCAGCCAGCTCCAGTATGTGGCTCTGAGGCTTGAAACTTGAGTCGAAATCCACGAACTTCTCAATGTCCGTAACGATGTGTTTAGTAGCTCCAGAATCCACCATGAGACCTTTCATTTCCACTCCACCAATCGGGACTTTATTCACCTGCTCCACCATAAACGCAAATGTGTGATCCTCTTCATCTTCATCCATCATTTGCTTCACTTTATCCCGCTTTCTTCGACGACAGTGCACATCTTTATGTGAGGTGCTTTTACAGAAACTACACCATTGTTTCCGTTCCCCGCGCTCCTCAGCAACCACCGTGCACGCGCGGCTTTGTGACCTTTCTGTCCACAGTTGTAACAGGTGAGTCTCATACTCCAATTGTCTCTTCCTCTAATTTTCATTACGCTGTCCTCCACCGAACCAGCAGGCCCAAACTTCTCTGTGCTTTCATAGCTCCTCAGTTTTGCTTTAAAGTCGGCAAATGTTAGTTTTTCATCACTCTGCGTAATAAAAATTGAGAATGGTTTGAAAGTATCGGGTAAACCCTTTAGAATCATGGCAGTCAATAAATCATCGCTCAAAGTCTCTCCCGCATTCCGCAATGCTGTGATTGCGGTCTCCGCACGAATAATATAATCCGTAACAGTTTCATTTACACCTTTCTGAAGAGATGTCAACTCCGTATACAAACTTATCACACGTGGCTTCCCTTTCCCAGCGTAGTGATCTCTCAAAATCTGTAACGCCTTCTTGCCATCATCAGCAGCCTCTCTCATCACAAGCGACATACTCTTGTCATCTAATAATTGGATCAGCACTGCATATGCCTCTTCATTTTTACTGTCGTCTTCCACTTCCTCGCCCTCATCGTCCACGGCAGAGGCTTCACCCAATATGGTGGATTTCAAACCCAGAAGACGCAATTGTGCCAGGAACTTCGTTTCCCACAGTTCGTAATTCTTTTCCTCTCCGTCGAAACATAAACGACTCCATCGGATCCCATACTCTTTACTGGGCCCATAACCTGTTGGCGCTGCCATCTCAGTTAGAGCTAGGTAACCGGTAACATGACGAAGGATAAAATAACTTACATCTCAGACATGATCTGGCGTTTTGCCTGCACACTCACACAATAGAGCGGCGGCCACTTTATTAATGATTGCACACCTGTGTATGTTACTCCACCCACATCATGATCACAGTCAATTAGAGAACACACAATTACATAGATCAACATTCTGCCCCGACGGCCCGCTGCTGCCTCCACCCAGCCGACTGGGCAGAACCCTCAGTCTGTTCGCCGCCGAGGGCGCCCTTGTGCGGCTCCCGCCCCTCCCGCCCGGCCCAAGCAGCAGCCTCCACCCGGACCCGGTCCCGGCGCTCCTGAGACGGGCTGCTCAGGGATGTTGAAAGTTACTTCATAGGAGATGGTAGCAGGACCACTCCTTCCCCCGGTGGAGGGCCGGGGGACAATATTTTGTTCTCCACTCCCCGCTGCTCACCCATGGATGGGCAGCACCCTAATGTGGTTAAAGAAAGAAGTGACATTTCCATCCCTGAGCACACAGAGTTCTCGGACGACACGGTGCGCCGCCCCCGAGCCGTGCACCCCTCGTCCTCCTCTGTCCCAGAGCCGGTTGACAGTGCGCACCGTCCCCGGACCGTGCCGCTCTCATCCGCCTCTGTCGCCAGCCCCCTGGCAGAGCAGACCCCCGTGGAACGTTCATCCTTCCCTGGTCTCCTCTGTCAGGGCGCGGTTAATGACTGTGCCCCCACACCGGGCCGCTATGCCGTCCACGTCTGGGCCAGTCATTCCGCCCTGCTGCACCACCGGTGGGAAGTCTGTGGTTCGTATGACCCCGCTGGTACAGTTCTTGGGAGCCTGGCTAGAGCTTCCCCACCTGTCCCGCTGGGTCGCGCGGACGATCAGGCTCGGCTACGCGATTCAGTTCGCGCGGTCTCCTCCCCGCTTCAGGGGAGTCCGCTCCACTTTGGTAGGTGGCAATGCCCCTATCATGAGAGCAGAGATCGCTACCCTGCTGGCGAAGGGTGCGATCGAGACCGTCCCTCCGGCCGAGATGAGGTCCGGCTTCTACAGCCCGTACTTCATTGTCCCAAAGAAAACCGGTGGGTTACGGCCAATCCTGGACCTGCGCGTGCTGAACCGCTCCCTTCACAGGCTGCCGTTCAAGATGCTCACTGCCAAACGCATTTTCGAATGTGTGCGGCCCCAGGATTGGTTTGCAGCAATCGACCTGAAGGACGCCTACTTCGATGTCTCCATTCTCCCTCGACACAGACCGTTCCTACGGTTTGCTTTCGAGGGGCAGGCATACCAGTACGCGGTTCTCCCTTTCGGGCTAGCCCTGTCTCCTCGCGTCTTCACGAAGGTCTTCGAGGCAGCCCTTGTTCCCCTTCGGGAACACTGGGTTCGCATCCTGAACTATATCGACGACTGGCTGATCCTAGCTCACTCTCGAGACCAGGTTTGCAAACACAGGGACCTAGTGCTCCGGCACCTAGCTCGTCTGGGCCTTCGGGTCAACTGGGAAAAGAGCAAACTTTGCCCCGTGCAGATGATCTCTTTTCTCGGTATGGATATCGACTCGGTCGCCATGCAGCTTACGAGCGAGCTTGACTTGCCTGAGACAGTTCGAGGGCAAGAGTGCGGTTCCACTGAAACTTTTTCAGAGGCTCCTGGGGCATATGGCATCTGCAGCCGCGGCAACGCCGCTCGGATTGCTTCATATGAGACCGCTTCAGCTTTGGCTTCGCGACCGAGTCCCGAGGTGGGCCTGGCAACACGGCACCCTCCGAGTACCAGTTACTCCGACCTGCCGTCAGACCTTCACCCCGTGGTCGAACCTCAGTTTTCTATGGGCCGGAGTGCCCCTGGAACGAGCTTCGCGGCATGTTGTTGTAACGACAGATGCCTCCTCCACGGGCTGGGGTGCCATGTTCAATGGACGTGCTGCCGCAGGCTCCTGGACAGGACCCCGACGCCTCTGGCATGTCAATTGCCTCGAGTTGCTGGCTGTACGTCTTGCTTTGCGCCGCTTCCGGGCCGTGCTCAAGAACCAACACGTACTAGTCCGTTCAGACAATACCGCCACTGTAGCATACATCAACCATGTTAACTGTCCTGTTAACAACATGTCCCTCCTCCGAGCGACCCCCACAAATGTATTTCCACTGTAAGCCTCTCTGAGCATGTGTCTTTCCCTTGGCAAGCCACCTTGTCTCCCCTGGGGTTGAAATATTCCACCTGCGGCTGGACACCCCAGTGTTCTCCATATGCATCCCTCTGGGTCATATGTGTATTCTCTAAGTCCCCCCCCCTCTGGGTTGGCAATAATTGCATATTTCCTCTAAGCTATGGGATATGCTCCCCAGTGTACCTTGGTATTCCTGTGCTAAATAGGAGTCCTTCGTTCGTGCCAGTCTCACGACAAGGATCTCAGATTTACGCAGGGCACTGGAAAACAGCCGAGAAGGTGGCGTGATTAGACTGGTAACCCCATTCGTCGTCATCCGACGTAACTCGGAGTGACAACGAAAGGGAACGTCTCGTATGTAACCCTCGTTCCCTGAGTAGGGAACGGAGACGTTATGTCTGCCTGCCACTTTCCGCTGTACCGCGGGGATCGCCTGAGCTCAGTCTTGGCTCCTCAGCGAAGAAACATATCTGCATGTTGCCGGCTTCCTCCTTTTATACCCACGAGGTGGGGCGGAGTTACGCTATGCAAATTCCGCAGACCCATGGCATTTCTTTGCCATTGGCTCGTTTTGTAATACTCAAAGTTGATAGGCTTTCTAAGCGAAACCCCATTCGTCGTCATCCGACGTAACGTCTCCGTTCCCTACTCAGGGAACGAGGGTTACATACGTAACCGAGACGTTTCCCATCTCAGGGTAAGTCAACTCAGAGTTCAAGTTTTAACTCAGAGTTGGTTTAACCTCCTTATTGAAACAGGCCCCTGATCTTTTCAGCTGATCAACAAAGCAGTTAAACTGCTCTCTAGTGAGGCGCATGTGACTTTGAAAACTGCGGGGTTCCATGTTCAGAAGGACTTCCCATTCTAAACAAGTTTTCAGAACTCTGTGGGCTGTCAATGAGTAGCACTGTAGAACTGCATGTCTGTAACATGACAGAGGGGGAAAAGTGATAGTAAAATATATATTACAATACTTACAGGAATTTAGCAGTGACATTATAAGGCCTTTTCATTCATAACAAAGTAAGCTCACTGCACAAAATATGATATTTTAAAATAATTATATATAATAAATATGTAATGATACAGTTTACATTGGCTTCATAAGTTAATCAAAAAGAAAAACACACCTGATGTGCATTCTTTGTTCTTCATTTTCTATAAGCAGAGTTAACAAAGCTTGCTGTATTTTAGTGTAATTCATTAAAAGAAGGTACACCGCCATCTTGCTCCGACGAAACTGACTTGAACGCACCTCACGTCGTAAACACGACTTCCCACCTCGTACGTACGAACTTCCCAGGAGGACTTGAATGCACCAATACTTTTTGAGAATGGATTGCACTATCCAAATTTAAATGGTTGTAATTCAAGAATGCTTTGGAATATAGACATACGTTTGGTCTTGTTCTTAAAAAAAATAAAAAGTAACTTAAAAAAATAAAGGTATGAAAAAGTTATGGAAGTTTAAATTGACTGTAAATCAAATGTACTCTACTAAATATTTTATAAAAAATATATATATTTTCAAAATAATTTTTACTCTAAAATTACTAATATCACATAATAATCAAATCAAAGCCATATATCTAACCAATTTGTGTTCAAATTTTAAGTTGATATCACAAAATTTAAGTTCCCATGAGATTTTTAGGCGTTGTACCAAAAATAGCCACCGGGTGTTTTTATGCATTTTCCTGTATTAAATGTATACATTTCAGTCTCAATATCACAAAACAGTTGGCAGATATGGAACCGTGAGACTCAGACCTTTCCGACAATATGTGTTTTGTCAAGATTAGAAAACTTTCTAATTATAAAGTAGTTCAAATAAATTTTGTAATACAAAACCTGACACCACCCATTAGGTGAGGAGCTTGCTATAATAATTTAAAGTACCATTTTTATGGTAACGCAAGGTCTGAAAGGTTTTCACAGGCTGAATCTTGAGTTTGTATGCTTTCGAATGATATATAATTTGTCACCATTAGATCAGGTAAAGTATAGGATATAATTGTTTTAAACATGCAGTGGCAAGTGGGCCAGTAACAGTTAACAGTTTAATGACTTGGTCCTTTTTTTATACCCTAATCAGGCAACGTGACCTAGGAGTCACAACTCATAAAATCCAAAATATATCAAATATTTCAAAAATTATTTTGGATGTTTTACTTAAGTCCAGATGATTATTTTTGGATGTTTTACTTAAGTCCAGATGATATAAAAAAAATTACATGAAATGATTTTTTGCTTATCATTTTCTATTCTTGCCTGTTTAAGGGTTAAAAGGCTTTTTGAAGTACTAGGGCAGTAAAGAGTTCTGCCCATATTTGCTCAGCCCTACAGGGATGATGTCTCATTGGTCTAGTTCCGCCTATCAGAGGCGAGCGCTCCTAGGGGCGGGTATTGGCTGATTGTCTTGTCTCTTCTGTGGCTGGTGTGTTTATCTTCACTACTCTGACGGCAGGATTAAATACAGTTCCCGCAGCGTAGCTACGCAATGTAGAGTTACCGCTCTCGAAAGGGAACGCAAATGTCTTCATGCTGAAAACGTCTCTGGTTACTATCGTTACCTCGGTTCCTTGAGAGGCGGGAACGAGACACTGCGTTAGCGTAGAACAGCTGCCGTGTTCTGATTCTGACGTAATTGTCGCACCCATGCATTTTATACTGCCCGCCGCCTGTCAGTATTTGCATACTTCGCGACAATTGTCCAGCTGCTCCAAGCTGGCATTAGCCCATAAGATTTCAACAAAAGTGGAGAAGGGAGGAGTTCCACATATATATCTCTGGATGGGTGTAACTTCCTTGTATCTAACACCAGTACAGTAAAGACTATTGTTCTTACTATGTCAGAACTACAAGTTACATTTTAAGAAGAGACCTGTTCATTCTCTGCAATACTGTGTACTACTATGTGAGAAGTACTAAAATATTTAATTCTATCTAAACACATGAAACTAAAACTTAATAAAAAAAATGACAAAGTTTTTTCTTCATTTCTAAGCAGGTTTATTCAAGGTTAGTCTGGTAATTGTATTCCAAGATTACTCCTTGAACAAAGAGAAAGACAGACAGCTAATTATTTCATTTAATTCCATTTATAGTAAGTTTAACCCATATCCACCCAACAACCTAAAAGAATTTAGTTTGTATATATTGTTTTGAATAGCACTTCCTCAATAACGATAAAACAATACATGTATACAGAGAGTTATTAGAGAGATTTTAAAAGTATTTATTTATAGTGTCTTGGTTAAATTTAGTTAGTTATCATAAGTGATGTGCTTATTTAAAATGTAGATGTTTAAAGACAACAAGTGCTTGCAAAAATTATTTAAATTTCTTTTTTTAACAAAGTATTGATTATACATGCAGGATCTTTCATTCATCAGGGTTACTGAGCTTTCAGACCCATGGAGATCGCTGAAGAGTGGAGGAAGTCCAAAGATCTGTGTCTTCTACTTCTATACCCATGGTCGCATAACTGAAGATGACAGACAAGAGAATAAATTTACCATCAAATACATGCTGTCTACAATGCAAAGGCTGTTGAATGTGTTTTCTTTTAGAAAGACACGTTGTAAAAGGTTTACAATTAGCTTGAAGTCTACTGTCAGTAATGCAGTTGAAATTTACTGTCCAAACTTACCAGAGCACATCTGCCATTCTGTACAAGGCAAAGATGAACCTGACAGTGCAGGAAGAAGTTGTCAGAAATGCCTGAGAAGGTGAACATCCTGAAGGAGAAATGGCTTGTTGTATCAAAACCGTTCTGAAGGACTTCCACTGTGGTATCTTCAGGGTTGGCACATCTAGGAAGGCAGGAGGGTTTTTCAAAGGAAGATAATAAAGGGAAAATTAGAGGACGGCAAAATTTTAATGCCTTGTTTATGATGTACTTGGTCAGCAGGGCTGTTTCTAGACATAGGCGAACTAGGATCCAAGTATTTTTTGGTCAGACTTTAGAAAAATGGTCCATCATTAATAGATGACTAAGCAAGACGTAATGCAGGACAAATGAGTAGTACTACATCAACAATTCAGTTTCTTAACTAATATGGAAACATGATGGACTTATCATTAGTTAATAGCTAATTTAGGAATGTGCCAGTTTCTTTTATGTAATCAATCATTATTGAATCAAATTCGCCTCATGAAGAACTATTATCAAAACAAAAGAAGTAAAACTTGTGTACTCCTACCCCCAAGGGTGTAACATTGGTTTGAAAAGTGGGGGGGACACAAAATGGGGGAAATTTTTTTTCGATTTGAACCCCATTTCCTGCATTTACATACATTTAGGGACTATGGTGATACAAAATCCAGGAAATAATTAAGTTGATTATAATGATCGATTCTGCCAAAAATAAAAGTAGGCTACTAAACTATGTATAACAAAAATATTTCTTACTTTTTTATTGTTTAATAGGTGCCGATTGCCAAGACTTGAGAGAATCATTTTATAAAGTCAAAAATGTTCACCATTAATGTTTTGTGTGTAAATAAAATTTAAATTATGTGAGACCCAATTTCCACTGTAATGTAAAAACAATATAAAGACAGTATATTTTTAATAATTGTGTAATAGCATCTTTTTATAAATGAAGACAAGTATCAATGATATTAATAGCCTATAGCTACTGATGTCTTGATGAAAAGAATTTCCCCCCTAAATTTGAAACATTTATAGGCTTCAAAAATGTAACAACTTTTAATTTAAGTGAACTTTAAACAATCCTCACATAAACCCATAATAAATGACATATTTACCTGTGCGCTTCCTGTCTAACAGGTACGAAATATACATAAATTGAATAAGGTTATCAAATAGTCTGCACTGCATAGTTGTGATAAATGATATATAGATTAATCCTTATTAAAGCTACAAACGTTCTTTAGACAAGATCAGTGAGTAATTTGCTCTGTTCCCCTTTGTTCTTTGGTTAACTTAACTGACAGAGAGAATTGGCTGCTTTCCCTTTAAGATCTGTCGCTGATGACAGGATCTTTCGCATTTAATTTTCTCATTTACTCTTGACGTTCATTTAAGATTTTATTTAACTAATTTTAAGACTGTTCTTGTGAGGATACAATTGACAAAACGGACATTTTGGCATAAATGTGTGTGTTATTATTCAAGCGCGAAAGAATTCTGGCGCGCTATCTGTGAATGTCCTGACGCACACGCACACGACGCACAGACAGCGCGCCAGAATCCAGTTCTCTTTTACGCTTGAATAAGCGCGATACCGGTTTATTAGAACTTTCAGTGAGCTATTTTTAGAGTGTGGACTATGGTGTGGATGGGACGTACCTGGACGCGGACACGCCGTGGCGATGACGGCGTGCGGTTAAAAAAATATTAACAAACGAACTTGAAAGTGGGGGGGACACAAACGGGATTTTGAAAAGTGGGGGGGACATGTCCGCCCTGTCCCCATAGGAAATTACGCCCGTGCCTACCCCTTTAATTCTTACGTTCCTTCAATTGACAATTTTTATATTATTATTATGTTGTTTTATATATATATATATATATATATACATATACATACATACATATACACATTAAAGTGACCACTGACAAGTATTTATTTATCTAACCTTGATTATGTACTTATTCCAGCAGCAAAAAATACAACCAAAAATAACAAAAAAAAAAAAAAAACCCACACAAGGGAGCACTCCTACTTTTACTACAGTGCTTCTTGATACCTCTTGAAACCTCTTGAAATGTTCGATCTGAAACTACAAGCTTTATATTTGTTGAGTAAGCTACTTTAGTTAGTAATCTTGTAGGACAGAAAATTTATTTTTCATGGCCAGAAGAATAGCCTTTCTTGAGAGTCTATAAGAATCTTTCTTGAGAGTTGATAAGAAGATTGTACGGTCGGTTCGGTGGACGAAACAGATTATTCGATGTGAAATTAATTCCGTTAAGGGTTATTCTGAAAATTGATCTTTTCTAGCATATCTGTATATTAATAATTAATTATAATTCGTTGTAATTAATTACCCATATACAATTGATCTATTCTAGCCTAACTGTATATTAATAATTGATTATAATTTGTTGTAGTTAATTATCCAAAAACAGATAAAAATACATTGGCTATGTAATACATTGGCCTTTTGGGCAATTTAAAATATGTATGCAATACTTGATCATAACCATGATTGATTATTAATTATATATTCCCCTCATTTGAGCTAATTCGCTACATTATAGTATGTAACATTAATAAATACATTTCCATAAATAGTTTTGAGGTGCAACTTTTTAAGATGCATTTTATAACCATTTTCAGAGTAAAAAAAAAGACAATTGCTCATGTTTCAGAGACGTTAATGTTGTGAATATTAATTAATTGGTAATCCTTTAAAATTGGTCATAGTACGTTAACAGTCTAAGGAGGCTAATCTCAATCTGTGATTGTTGATTACCTAAAAGAACTATAAATTCACTATTACTTGATGATTAGTTCTATCTAAAGTGTTAATGTAGTACTCATTTTTACTGCATTACTTGCTGCATAGTTACCCATTAATGATGGAGCATTATTTTTTAAAGTGTTATCCAATTTGGTTGTATTCACTTTCTGAGACTGAAACAAATGTAATCATATAAGCATTTAAACATCAAGTCACTCACTCGTTGATAATCAGATTCCAGCGAACATGATATTCGGCATCATTAACAGGTGTGGCCCAGCATTTGTCCAGAACTGTTGCGATTTGGTTTCTATCCACTCCTTCCACCTCAACAGCCACATATATCTGCTGGTTCACCTGCATTTGCACCTCCCCGTCATATGGGCTAGTAAACTCTGCATCATGGTAGGGAATCATTCGGATCTGGTATGTGCCCTGGCCAGCAAGAAGTTCACTTATCACACTGTAGGCAAAAACAAAAACAACAACCATGACCGTAGTCAATTGTAATGATTATAGCTCATGCCTAATGACAATTTCATATTATCCTTTCAATTATCAGGTTAAGGCTTCAAACCTGTTTTATAACCACTGTAACCTTTATCAACACGTTTAACCCATTGTGGATCAGGTGGAAATTCTCTGAAAAGTCCTATATTAGATAATTGCTTATTATATACTCAAATTAATAAAATCAGTCTTTGTCATGTTCTAAAAGACAGACATGTTAAATGTTAGAAAGTGAATGCAAATTGGCAAAAAATGGTGATTTATCAAAATCACAGTCCTCCTTTGCCATGATCACCGCAAATAAAAAACAGTAACACTTGAGATCCCATTAATGTGCATAAACTAAAATCAACTAACAATGAGCAATACATTTGTTATAGTTCGTATTAATCTTTAATGTTAGATAATAAAAATACAACTGTTCATTCTTGGTTCATGTTAATTCATGTCCTTTAAATAACATTAATAGATACAACTTTTGATTTTAATAATGTATTGAATAAATGTTGAAATTAACATTAAGATTAATAAATGCGTTAGAAGTATTTATCATTGTTAGTGTTAAGCAATGGAACATTAATATAAAGTGTTACCTAAAAGAACTATAGATTGTCTGAATACTATCAAAGTCCCTTTAAAGGTGCAGTGTGTGATTTTTAGCGGTATCTAGAGGCAGGCGCAGAGCTGTACAGCCGGCCCGCCCAATCAGAAATTAAAAATAAAAAACTTCTCTGTATAGTTAGACATTCTTTTAGTACTGTATGTGGTGTATTTTATCTATAACATGTTAAAACCAGTAAAATTATAAGTAAGCCTGATGATAACTATTTAAAAAGATAAGTGTGTTGCGTCACGTGTTGGTGTGTTTTCATTGGTCAATGCAACATCAATGTAGCACTATTGCAATCTGGCGCGAACAGCGGTAACGAATATAATTGATGCTTATCACATATTTTATTGCCCTGTAAACACCCATTTACAGTCTTTGACTAATGTCTGGTGAGGAGAACTGGTCATTCATGCACTATTGTTGTCAATCGACAAACCTTTCACACCTCTGCCTGTATGAGACCTAATCTTCATTATTCTTTTATTTGAATTCAGCCATTATAGCCTTAATTTTGGAATTATGGCTTGGCCATCTACACCTCTTTCATTCCACTATACATGAATAATCCACCTACTATCTTAAGTCTTGTTAGAAAACAAAAAACTATTCTTGGGACCTTATTTGAATTATTGTAACAAATTAGATTATGGAGTAGAACAGCTCCTGCAGCAGGTGGATTAGAGCAACAAGTAGCATCAAGCTACATCACACAATTTAAAAGATTAATATTACAATTTTACTTAAAGGTCACTTTAAAACACCATCGAGTATTTATATCATATTCAGGTTGCGGTTTAAAATGGTTTTAACTCAAAAAAGATGTTGAAATATTTTATATGCAGCATTTTATATGCAGCTAAAGGCTACACCTTACCTAGCATTATACTGTAAACATTCTTTATTATTATGAAAATACCCCAAATCGCACGAAAATCACACACAAACCATATTATAACCATACTCGAAATCGTGCATTTATTAGCTTCTTGTTTCAGGTGAAGAGATGTGTCTTTAGCTTTGTTATCATGGAGGTCAGAATGAGGAAGTATACACAGGACCTCGTCATGCTGAAGGGCAGGATTATGGTCACGTTGAACCACGTGAGATGATTGACAGCTGTACAGCGAATGAGAGAGCGTTGGGATCATAACTGACGCAAATCAGGAAGAGGAGAGACAGAGCTCGCTGTGTTCGCTGTTTGAGCTCTTCAGATCGCATAATTCAGTGGAAAATTAATAGAAATGTTATTCTGTATGACGCAATATTTTACAAACGTGATAATAAATCATTATTTCTCCAAATATGCGCACCATTGGACTAAGAGCACTGACGGATGCTGTATATGAACACAAATGAACCTGAGAAGACGTGATTGAATGCATTATGAGTGATGATTCAAATTCAAATTTTCTATTCAAAATAACGAACGTTACAGATTAATTATTTTACACTCCTGGCAGTGAACAGTTTTTAATGTTTCATCAGGCAACTCAAGACTCTGCTGCTCTCATAGGCGTCGATTTCGGTGGGGACGGTGGGTACTCCACAAACGGCAACAAAAACAAACTTGCAACCCGCACCACGAAACATTACAAACTGTTCCAGCCAATAACCGACAAGAACGATTTGGGGGTGGGGTTTGGGGGTTAGTGAGCGGATGAGGAGGAGGGAGGGTCTAACTAGCCTCCGTTTTGTTTGACAATACGCTGATTTCACGCAGCCGCCATTTTGAAATCGAAAGTGAGGCTCCGGTGGGAAGAACCCCGGAAGTAAAGATAAACAACAATGCCTCGGACTACCAACCTGAAGCTGCTGCCGCGATTTACACTATTGGATGTTAATATCCAATATAGGATGTGTATATAGTTCGTTCCTGCTTCTTTTTTTACTTTCTGAATTATATTTAAAAAAAAATATTTTATTTATAAATTAATTTCACTGTATATAGTCTAAAGTATGAAAGACATGTATGTACAGTTTTAGAATAACTCATTTCTACATTAAACACAACAATACACCATCGCATTCGCGATCTGCTGTGATTAAAGGCGACACTTCCGGTTTTCTTCCCACCGGAGCCTCGCTTTCGATTTCAAAATAACGGCTGCGTGAAATAAGTGTATACTTTAAACGTCAACAAGAAGTGACGTCACCCGACATCGCTTAGAGTCCCTTTAAGACAAGTCATTTCACTTGGCGGCCATCTTTGAAACGCCTCTCGGGCACGCAAGTGCAGCTCCTATCTTTTTGAATGGGGAAACATCAAATTCTCCAAAAGTGTTCGCCAAGCTAAAAATTTAATTTCATATTTGAAATCACCAATGAAATCTGACAACAACTGTCTCATAAATTTTGTTTCTAAATATGACAGAAAACGAAATTTGTCAGGCTGGATCAAGCTAATGATCTATAGTGTTTGATACTACACACTGGTATTTAGAAAGATATTGAGTTTTCTTACCCGCCTTCGGTTCGGAAACCCGTGGGCATAGATATGGTCTGGATCAGAGGGTACGCACAAGAAAATGTCATGTTCATCCATATCTCTCTTGAAATGATTCTGTGGGCAGTGTCCGTCGGGTTAGACTGAATAGAGTTTTGGTAGATGAAGTGAGTCCTGTTGCTCTATGAGGAGGTGAACAAATGTAAATTTCAAGCTATGGCACAACTTTCTAATCATTACACACACAGGACTGTATGTACAGTATGGATATGCATCTCATTAGTAGCTCTAGTGATGAAACAGAAATGGAAAGATCATTACCATCAGAGTGGTACCACATATGTGGCCTTTATTGTCAAAATAAAACCGAAGTCTGCCATCCTCGAGGGTTCCTGTGCAGTTTGGGTCATTTAGGTGCAGGTGCTCAGGATAAAATCCAGATTCAAAGAGCTGGCAGCGGGATAGAGATATGGAGGTGGTGCTGCTGGCACAAGACTCCAGAGCATCTGAGCAGATAAAGGATTTCAAAGTTTTATAAACATATATAACACTGTTAGTTCCAGTCCTTGAGTCTGATTACGTCGCTTTACCCAACGGTTCTATGTACACCCCTAGCAACCGCTCTTAGCAACGTAAACATGTTTGTTCTCATTGATATTGTTCATTGAAGCTTATAGTGTAGAGTATTGTGAGAGATCGAGTAAGCAAGTGTACCTGCATTTACAGTAGATATAGCATTTCGTATATAATATTCGTAATAATAACTCAGTTTGAATGTCCGCTGCGATATCTTGTCCTTTTAACAGTGAAGGGTGTAACGACTGAGACAATCAGACACATAACTATTTGTTACATTTAACAAGTAAGCTTTAAAGCCCACTCTTAGTAATTAAATACATACCCACAAAAGAGACAAGAGAGTAGGAAAGGCTTCAGTCGCCAGGGCGATGATCAGATTAGATGGCTTTATTGCTGTGAAAAATGTGGTCATGTGGTCAAGAACGAGGCCATAGGAAAGACAGATACAGACTTTAAAACAGACTTTCCTGCATCCATTTATAGACGAACTGATCTATAAATTAACGTGCATCCCAGGACACTGTGTGAATTATTTTACTGTCTTGTGTAGTGTCTTTTGATACCATTATTTCTTTGATACTATGTATTTTATGATAGAACCAACAGTCAATGTAACCTCAACTATACCATGTTTGGTCTCTATAAATTGGTACTTTGAAGATCAAAATGATTCGGTATATATGTCATGTCGATTGCTCTGCAACATATTAGTATTACAAGAATCTTTAATAGTTTATTCATCAGCAACCAATCCAGCTGCACATGCAAATAAAGATCCATAAATCTTGGAAATTCCACCTTTCTCATTGGTCAAGCAGAGGTGGGACTTTTCTTAGGCTTTATTAGAGCCAAATTCAAAGTGACCACCCTCTTTTCTTCTGGCTTCTACTGCTGCTTCTTCGGGTTTGATGTCTGTGGGGACTCCCACCGGGGCCCATGGGTGCCGGCAGGCTGTGACCACAGCGTGCTATGCCTTCACTCTCCCAACACAGTCAGACTGTAATTTCTTTATTCCAACTCAGAAGAGAATTGCAACTTTACCATCAGTGAATGGACACCCATCAACACTTCTGACTTCAGGCCACAATCTGATTGAGAATTTGACACCCATCAACACTTCTGACTTAAGGCCACAATCTGCACTCCAGTGAATGGACACCCATCAACACTTCTGACTTCAGGCCACAATCTGCACTCCAGCCATGTGCTCATGGAGAGAGAGAAAACTTTCAACCAAATCAGAGTCAAACAAACTAAGCAAGTTCATCACCATTTCTTCATTCAACTGAGAAGAAATCGTTTGAAACTCATAAAACCATCAAAATCCTTCTTCAGTAACTTCACAAAATGCTTTCACTGCAAAGCCCATGCAAGTATACATTTAATCAGGTGCTCTGAATACAATATGGTTCTTTTCATAGCTAGATTAATCTTTTTCATAGTTTCATTCCCTGTTTATGGTTTCATCCTGTCACTTTCCATTTTACCCATGTATGTGTGACTGTGAGAATGTGTATATGTTTAGATTAGGTGTGTTTGTGATTTAGTTAATAAACTTGTGCACAATATATATTTGGTTCTGATTATTTGCCCTGCGAACAAAGTCTATTTAATGATTCCAGATTCTGACTAAATGCTCTTTTTAGTACTGTACAGTAAGAGAGTTATTTCCCCAACCCAAATTAAAATTTCTATTAATCGATTAATAATCAATATTGAGGGTTCACAGGATGAACTGATTAATTGGTTGTAATGTTGATGTAGTTACATCAAGTTACAGTTTTTCTTGATTGCTTAAACACTATAACCAGGCCTTTGAACTAAAATTTCAAAACCATAATGCCATTCATCAAAAAGCATACCCATTTCCCTAAACTATAAACACTATTCCCGTTTTGACGCATACGTCAGATTTGTTGAACTGTCACTGCAAAACTCTACACACAAATTCCTTCATTTCTCATTGACATTGCTGTCATTTAGAAAGCACTAGCATTCAATATTGTTCACTCAAGTCAGCATAACTTCATTTCAGTTAGCACACAATTACCCAAGTGGAAACACTAAGAGTCAAAATTGATCACACACCAATCAGAACCTTCAATAGATAGATAAAAGGGCCAGTCAGTTCATTCAGTTTTGGACCAATAGGTCCAGAAAGACATTAAGGAAAAGGTTGAGGACACTAGAGTGGAGGAGGAGGAGATGTGAGTGGAAGAAGAGGTAAAGGAAGAGGTCGAGGACACTGGAGTGGAGGAGGAGGAGGAGATGTGAGTGGAGGAAGAGGTGAAGGAAGAGGTCGAGGACACTGGAGTGGAGGAGGAGGAAGAGGAGATGTGGGTGAAGGAAGAGGTTGAGGACACTGGAGTGGAAGAGGAGGAGGAGAAGGAGATGTGAGTGAAGGAAGAGGTTGAGGACACTGGAGTGGAAGAGGAGGAGGAGGAGATGTGAGTGAAGGAAGAGGTCGAGGACACTGGAGTGGAGGAGGAGGAGATGTGAGTGAAGGAAGAGGTCGATGACACTAGATTGGAGGAGATGTGAGTGGAGGAAGAGGTGAAGGAAGAGGTTGAGGACACTGGAGTGGAGGAGGAGGAGGAGATGTGAGTGAAGGAAGAGGTGAAGGAAGAGGTCGAGGACACACTGGAGTGGAGGAGGAGGAGGAGATGTGGGTGAAGGAAGAGGTTGAGGACACTGGAGTGGAAGAGGAGGAGGAGAAGGAGATGTGAGTGAAGGAAGAGGTTGAGGACACTGGAGTGGAGGAGGAGGAGATGTGAGTGAAGGAAGAGGTCGAGGACACTGGAGTGGAGGAGGAGGAGATGTGAGTGAAGGAAGAGGTCGATGACACTAGAGTGGAGGAGATGTGAGTGGAGGAAGAGGTGAAGGAAGAGGTTGAGGACACTGGAGTGGAGGAGGAGGAGGAGATGTGAGTGAAGGAAGAGGTGAAGGAAGAGGTCGAGGACACACTGGAGTGGAGGAGGAGGAGGAGATGTGGGTTAAGGAAGAGGTTGAGGACACTGGAGTGGAAGAGGAGGAGGAGAAGGAGATGTGAGTGAAGGAAGAGGTCGAGGACACACTGGAGTGGAGGAGGAGGAGGAGATGTGGGTGAAGGAAGAGGTTGAGGACACTGGAGTGGAAGAGGAGGAGGAGAAGGAGATGTGGGTGAAGGAAGAGGTTGAGGACACTGGAGTGGAAGAGGAGGAGGAGAAGGAGATGTGGGTGAAGGAAGAGGTTGAGGACACTGGAGTGGAAGAGGAGGAGGAGGAGGAGATGTGAGTGGGGGAAGAGGTGAAGGAAGAGGTTGAGGACACTGGAGTGGAGGAGGAGGAGATGTGAGTGGAGGAAGAGGTGAAGGAAGAGGTTGAGGACACTGGAGTGGAGGAGGAGGAGGAGGAGGAAGGTGAAGGGCAAGAAGAGAAGTCTCGGATGAAATTCGTGCCACTGTAGTTGCTCATCAGAATCAGAATCAGAATCAGAAAGAGCTTTATTGCCAAGTGTGCTTGCACACACAAGGAATTTGTTTTTGTTACTGAGGCTTCCAGTGGACATATACAAATACAAATACAACAAGAAACATAATACTACAAATTATAAGAATAAAAAATAAAAATATAAATATATGAGAATAAAAGTATGACAGTTGGGTTTAGTCAGAATAGACATTTTCAGATTTACAGATTATGAAAATATTTACAGTGTTTTGAATATTATAAATAAATAAATCTACATATAAGTATCACCTGAGTTGTAGGGTATTGCACTATAAACAGTGGGAGTATTGCACTGGAGGCATATGCCGTGGGAGGAGTGTTAACTGTTCAGGAGGGAAATGGCCTGTGGGAAGAAACTGTTCCTGTGCCGAGATGTTCTTGTGGCCAGTGATCTGAGTCGCCGTCTTGACGGTAACAGTTCAAACAGGTGGTGTCCAGGGTGAGTGGAGTCTGTGATGATTTTACCTGCTCTCTTCCTCACTCTGGAAGAGTACAGGTCCTGGAGGGTTGGCAGGGGGGCACCAATGATCCTCTCCGCAGTCCGGACTGTCCGTTGTAGTCTCCTGATGTCTGATTTGGTAGCTGAACCAAACCAGACAGTGATGGAAGTGCATAAGACAGACTCCATGACGGCGGAGTAGAACTGAATCAGCAGCTCCAGCTCCAGCTCCTGTGTGTGTGTACCAAAATACAGACAGCACGTTACATGTCCCACCAGAGACAGTAATATACTGGACCACTGTTACACCACAATAAAAGATGCGTATCACTCCGTTTCACGAGCAGCTTTGGGGCTCTCTGATCACTGTTTGGTTCATCTCATACCGACCTACAGGCAGAAACTGAAATCAGCTAAACCTGTAATAAGGACTGTAAAAAGATGGACTAATGAAGCAGAGCAGGATCTACAGGCCTGTTTTGATTGCACTGATTGGACTGTTTTTGAAGCTGCTACCAACGATCTGGATGAGCTCACAGATACTGTAACATCATATATAAGTTTCTGTGAGGACACATGCATTCCTACCAGGACATTCTTATCATTTACTAATGATAAACCATGGTTTACTGGGAAACTCAAACACCTTCGTCATGCCAAAGAGGATGCCTATAGAAGTGGGGATAAAATCTTGTATAACCAGGCCAGAAACAGACTGACAAAGGAGATCAGAGTTGCTAAAAGAAACTACTCTGAAAAACTGAAAAACCAGTTTTCATCCAACGACCCATTATCAGTCTGGAATGGCCTGAGGAACATCACCAACTACAAGTCACCATCCCCCCGATCTGTGGACAACCAACACCTGACTGATGATCTAAACTCATTTTATTGCAGGTTTGAAAAGCCCTCATTCACACCACACACCGGCTCTGACCTGCACTTCACACATTCACCATCACCTCCTGCACTCCCATTACTCCCCCCTCCTGCCATCCAACCTGAGCTTAAGGTCTGTGTGGAGGACGTGAGCCGAGTCTTCAAAAAACAGAAGACTAGGAAAGCCTCAGGCCCAGACGGCATCTCATCTGCTTGTTTAAAAGCCTGCGCTGACCAACTGGCCCCGGTCTTCACGCAGATCTTCAATAGATCATTGGAGCAGTGTGAAGTTCCCTGCTGCTTCAAACGCTCCACTATCATTCCTGTCCCCAAAAAACCCAAAATCACTGGACTTAATGACTACAGACCTGTCGCTCTCACGTCTGTGGTCATGAAGTCGTTTGAAAGACTGGTGCTGGCCCACCTGAAGGACATCACTGGACCCCTGCTGGATCCCTTTCAGTTTGCTTACAGAGCAAACAGGTCTGTGGATGGTGCAGTCAACATGGGACTGCATTATATCCTGCAACATCTCGACAGACCAGGGACTTATGCAAGGATCCTCTTTGTGGACTTCAGTTCGGCCTTCAATACCATCATGCCTGGTCTTCTCACAGCCAAACTGACCCAGCTCTCCATACCATCCTCGATCTGTCAGTGGATCACCAGCTTCCTGACGGACCGGCAGCAGCGAGTGAGACTGGGGAAACTCACATCCAGGACTCTCACCACCAGCATTGGCGCCCCTCAAGGGTGCGTTCTCTCCCCACTGCTCTTCTCCCTGTACACTAATGACTGCACTTCTAAAGACCCCACTGTCAAGCTCCTGAAATTTGCCGACGACACCACTGTCATCGGTCTCATCCGAAACGGTGACGAGTCTGCTTACAGACTAGAGGTTGAACAGCTGGCTGTCTGGTGCAGTTATAACAACCTTGAGCTGAACACGCTCAAAACAGTGGAGATGATCGTGGACTTCAGGAGGAACAGCCCAGCACTCCCCCCACTCACCATCATGAACAGCACTGTGGAAGCAGTGGAGTCATTCAGGTTCCTGGGCACTTCCATCTCTCAGGACCTGAAGTGGGACAATCACATTGACTCCATTGTGAACTCACATTGTGAACTCACACTCACATTGACTCATGTCTTTGTCCATGGTATGACTATGAGGGAGGCTGGGCTACGAGTAAGGCCAAATTTGAGTCGCTTCGCCGTCACCTCGATCATAAGATCCTTCCAGGAGAAAAACAGGTACAGTAGATGTATTTCAGACTGCTCTCTATTGTAACTTTTGAGTGCAGTACACTGTGCTGTTACAACACATACATGTACTGTCGCTGTTGCACTATACTACTGTAATAAAAAGAAATGCATCAAGTTGCCTCACATACAGATAGAGTTTTCTGAATGCTTACAATCTGTGAAAATGATGTGTAACAGGTACAGTAATCAGCACTTCTATTTTTTCTAGGACACACAGACGATGAAATGGAAGAAACCTGGCAAATATTTCAGTTGATGCGGGGGATTTTACCCCTGCTGTCTGGCTAGGGCCGATATAGCCTGTGATGTGGACAAGATTTTGAGGCAGATTTTTTTTTTTTTTTTTTTTGCGTGTGTTGTACTGTGTAGGACATGAATGAATAAAAATGTGCCTATCCATTGGTTGTGTCTTTGTTTTGATCATGTGAAAAGGTTTGTGAGAGAGAGGGTGGGGGAGACCACAAGCAACATAACTTACCAGTTTTGGAAATGTTGTTTTGAATTTATTGCACCAGTGTGTAAGACTATGTTGTAGTGTGTGTGTTTGTGAGGGCATGTGTGTGATGTCTAAGGCCAAAGTTTGGTTTTTCATCAAGAGTGAATGGTTTTGAGTGTAGAGCTTCATTTTGACCTGAAAATAGGATGTTTGGGGAATTGGGTGAGACGTTATGGATTTGTGTTTACTGTTTTGAGAATACGAGGCAGAGTTTCAAGAAATGTGTTCTCAACATTTCAAAATTGCAAAAAGCAATCGAGAAAAACTGTATTGTTATGAATAAAGTTATGAATAATTATTAATATTTTCCTTATGAGCTAATTTGCTACAAGGGGTTAACTTTTAATGTTCTCTTTTGTCTTGTCGCACTTGAATGGTTTAAAAGCATTTGCATGAAGAAGAAAGTGATCATATAATGTAACGCTAAAGTAACAGAATGTAATGTAACAGAAAAAAACTGATGCTGTGTTAATTGCATTAAATATTTTGTGGCGAGGGGGGCGTGGGCTCGCGAAGTCTGTAGCGAGAGACGAGTCAGCGAGCTGTGCGGTGAGTAAGTAGGTCAAGTGCAGATGATGAACACCTGTGTCTGATTGCAGTGATTGGCGTGGAGACCGCATATAAGCTGCCAGGAAGGAAAGAGCGGGAGAGAGAGGACTGGGACTCGTGCGGCGTTCGAGAGGAACGAGTGCTGTGGAAAGCAACGAGAGCTGAATCAGCGTGGAAAGAGTTCTTGATTGAAGTTGTGCTGTGCTGTAGAGAACCTACGGTGAATGCGCTGTGTGCGCGCCTTTTTGTTTTGTTTTTGTTTCTGAGTGAATAAAATCCGTACGAGTCCCAGTATCGCCGACCCTGTCTTCTCCTTCCTTCACCCACATACATTGAACCTTACTACACTGGTGCCGAAACCCGGGAAGGAGAAGACCGCCGCCGCCATGCAGAACCCGCCGGGAACGCCATTTGCGGATCTCATCCAAACGCTCGCGGGTCTTCACAGAGAACAACACCACGCCCTGCTGGCCGTAAAGGAGGAGCAGGATCAACGGTTCCAGCTGCTCCTCCAAGGCCAGCAAGAAGACCGCGAGCTGTTCCGGAGCTGGCTCGACCGGGGGATTGGGGCCGTCCCCAATCCAGCTATGGCCTCGGCCCCGCCCCTGCCTCTCAATAAAATGGGGGCCCAGGACGATCCGGAGGCGTTCCTGGACCTTTTTGAGAGGTCGGCCGAGGCCCGGGGATGGCCCCGACTGGACTGGCCCCTGCGGCTCATTCCCCTACTGTCAGGCGAGTCGCAGGTAGCCGCCCACCAACTGCCAGTCCAGAATCTCCTGGTCTATGAAGACCTGAGGCGCGCCATTCTCCAGCGGGTCGGCCGGACCCCAGAACAACATCGCCAGCGGTTCAGGTCCTTGGGCCTGGACGAGTCCGGCCGGCCCTTCGTCATGGCGCAGCAGCTCCGGGACTCCTGCCGCAAATGGCTGATGGCCGACGGAGGCGACGTCGAGGATGTCATCAACAAGGTGGTACTGGAACAGTTCATCGCGAAGCTGCCCAAGAAAACCGCGCAGTGGGTCCAGTGCCACCGCCCGACGTCGCTGGACCAGGCCATCCAACTGGCGGAGGATCACATGGTGGCGTGCCCAGGGGTCGGCGAGCCCCTCCCATCTGTCTCTCTCTCTCCCTCTCTCTCTCCCTTGTCCCCTTCTCTCCCCAAACCTGTCCCCCTTCCCAGGACTCGTGGGGGGCTGATGCCCCGGCCGGCGCCGAGGTGGAGAACGGGGCCTCCGGCGGAACCCGTCCCGGCATCCAGGGCCCCACCCAGGGGGACGCCGTCGTTTGACCACTCCGCCCCGGTTTCTGCAGCCTCGCGCTCTCCACGCCAATCCCTTGACCCGCTTCCCGCCACTGGGGCGGCGGGGAGGCCTGGGCCGGCCTGTTGGCGCTGCGGGGACCCAGGACACTTTATAGACCGGTGTCCAGTGATGGAGGTGGGGACACTGATCCGGGTCCCCGACGCGCCGCAGGCTGCCCTCGATCAAGCTGGCCTGTACCAGATACCAGTGAGTATCAAGGGGGGTACTTATCAGGCTTTGGTGGATTCAGGCTGCAACCAAACCTCCATTCATCAAAGCCTGATTCAACCTGGGGCATTGGATAACAGCCGCATGGTTAAGGTGCGGTGTGTGCACGGGGTGGTGGTGAGTTACCCTATAATGCCTGTGGTAATCCAATTTAGGGGACAAAAACATAGCATAGAGGTAGCAGTTAACCCGCACCTCCGGCATCCGCTAATTCTGGGAACGAATTGGCCGGCTTTTAGTAAATTATTGGGGTCTTTGTGCGCGGATGCCTCTTGGAAAAAGAAAAGCAAGGGGAAGACAGCGGTTGTTCAGGTGGGAGATGCTGAGCCGGGACCTCTGGCTTCTGCTGCGGGGGAACGGAGTGCTCTGGAGAGAACCATCCTCACAGAACGCGATGATTTTCCCCTGGAGCAGTCCCAGGACGAGACGTTAAAACGTGCATTTGATCAGGTCCGTTCTATCGACGGCCAGGTACTCCACCCAGACCAACCGCTCTCTTACCCCTACTTTGCCATTTTGAAAGATAAGTTGTATCGGGTGACCCAAGACACCCAATCAAAAGAAGATACAACACAGTTGTTAGTTCCTAGGAGCCGCCGGGAAATGCTTTTTCAGGCGGCTCACTGTAATCCAATGGCCGGGCACTTAGGTCAAACGGCGACACTAAACCGTATCATGGCCCGATTCTTTTGGCCGGGCATTCACGAGAACGTCCGCAGGTGGTGCGCGTCTTGTCGTGAATGTCAGTTGGTGAATCCTCCGGCCAATCCAAAAGCACCATTGTGCCCCCTTCCATTAGTGCAGGTCCCCTTCGAACGAATTGGTATGGACCTCATCGGGCCATTAGAACGGTCAGCACGGGGGCACCGCTTTGCGTTAGTCCTGGTGGATTACGCAACGCGGTACCCCGAAGCAGTCCCGCTCCGTAACATTTCTGCCAAAAGTGTTGCAAGCGCGCTCTTCTCGTTAATCTCCCGGGTGGGAATCCCTAAGGAGATTCTCACCGATCAGGGCACGGCGTTTATGTCACGAACTATTCGCGAGCTTTACGAATTATTGGGCGTTAAATCGATTCGCACTAGCGTCTACCACCCACAGACCGACGGGCTAGTGGAACGATTTAATCGCACTTTGAAGTCCATGATTCGGAAGTTCGTTCACGAAGACGCCAAAAATTGGGATAAGTGGTTAGAACCCCTCTTGTTTGCTGTACGCGAGGTCCCCCAAGCCTCCACGGGGTTTTCCCCCTTCGAGCTTCTCTATGGGCGTCAGCCCCGCGGGGTGTTGGACGTTCTTAGAGAAACTTGGGAGGACGGACCGTCCGCTAGTAAAAACGAAATTCAGTATGTCTTGGACCTGAGAACAAAACTCCACACTTTGGGGCGGCTATCAATGGAGAATTTGTTACAGGCTCAAGGCAGACAGAGTCAGCTGTACAACAGGGGGGCTAGACTGCGTCAATTTGCACCGGGAGATAAAGTACTTGTATTACTCCCTACTTCCAGCTCTAAATTACTCGCCAAGTGGCAAGGACCATTTGAGGTCACACGGCGGGTTGGCGATCTCAATTATGAGGTGGTTCGAACAGATAGGGGCGGAGCGCATCAAATTTATCACCTCAACCTTCTCAAAAAGTGGGTTGAGGCCGAGTCAGTGATGCTGGCGACGGTAGTGAGCGGAGAGGAGGATCTCGGGCCAGAAGCGACCACAAAATCACAATCTCTCGCGCTGGCTCTTGGTGGAGATCACCTCTCACCCTCCCAGCTCACTGACATTAAAAATTTACAAACTGAATTTGCGGATGTGTTCTCGCCCCTGCCTGGCCGAACGGACCTCATTCAGCACCACATTGAGACGGAACCGGGTGTGGTGGTGCGCTGCCGCCCATATCGTTTACCTGAACACAAGAAAAAGGTAGTTCAGAACGAATTAGAGGCTATGCTGGATATGGGGGTAATAGAAGAGTCCAGCAGTGACTGGGCGAGCCCGATAGTTTTGGTTCCTAAAACCGACGGCTCGGTCCGGTTCTGTGTAGACTACAGAAAGGTGAACGCGGTGTCTAAGTTTGATGCTTATCCAATGCCGAGGGTTGACGAATTGCTTGATCGGCTGGGTACTGCTCGTTTTTATTCGACACTGGACTTAACAAAGGGCTATTGGCAGATCCGCTTGTCTCCTATGTCCAAAGAAAAATCAGCTTTCACAACGCCGTTCGGTTTACACCAATTTGTCACCCTTCCTTTCGGCTTGTTCGGGGCTCCTGCGACTTTTCAGCGTCTGATGGACAAAATTCTCCGGCCGCATGCTGCATATGCCGCTGCCTACTTGGATGATATTATCATCTATAGTAACGATTGGCAGCGTCATATGCAGCATTTGCGTGCTGTCCTGAAGACGCTGGAAAGGGCGGGGCTCACGGCCAACCCGAAGAAGTGTGCGATTGGGCGTGTGGAAGTAAGGTATCTGGGCTTCCACTTGGGTCACGGACAGGTGCGTCCCCAAATTGATAAGACGGCAGCGGTTGCGACCTGTCCGAGACCCAAGACCAAAAAGGAGGTTAGACAGTTCCTGGGGCTAGCGGGTTATTACAGAAGGTTTGTGCCTAATTATTCGGACCTCGCTAGCCCGCTGACTGATCTAACTAAAAAGGAGGCACCAGATACGGTCCAGTGGACGGAGCAGTGTCAGCAGGCCTTCACCCGGATAAAGGCTGCTCTGTGTGGCGGGCCGCTTTTACATGCTCCTGACTTTTCTCTCCCTTTCATCCTACAGACGGACGCATCGGACAGGGGGCTGGGCGCGGTCCTGTCCCAGGAGGTGGAGGGTGAAGAGCGGCCGGTGCTGTACATCAGTCGAAAGCTCTCTAAGAGAGAGACGATGTACAGCACCATTGAAAAAGAGTGTTTAGCCATCCGGTGGGCTGTTCTCACCCTCCGCTACTACCTCCTGGGGCGGGAGTTCACCCTCTGTTCGGACCACGCTCCCCTGCAGTGGCTCCACCGCATGAAGGATACCAACGCGCGGATCACCCGTTGGTATCTTGCTTTACAGCCTTTTAAATTCCAGGTGGTCCACAGGCCGGGTGCACAGATGGCTGTGGCCGACTTCCTCTCCAGGAGGAGGGGGGGGGGGGAGGCTACAGGCCGGACGGCTCCCCGGCCTGAGTCGGGCGGTGGGGGTATGTGGCGAGGGGGGCGTGGGCTCGCGAAGTCTGTAGCGAGAGACGAGTCAGCGAGCTGTGCGGTGAGTAAGTAGGTCAAGTGCAGATGATGAACACCTGTGTCTGATTGCAGTGATTGGCGTGGAGACCGCATATAAGCTGCCAGGAAGGAAAGAGCGGGAGAGAGAGGACTGGGACTCGTGCGGCGTTCGAGAGGAACGAGTGCTGTGGAAAGCAACGAGAGCTGAATCAGCGTGGAAAGAGTTCTTGATTGAAGTTGTGCTGTGCTGTAGAGAACCTACGGTGAATGCGCTGTGTGCGCGCCTTTTTGTTTTGTTTTTGTTTCTGAGTGAATAAAATCCGTACGAGTCCCAGTATCGCCGACCCTGTCTTCTCCTTCCTTCACCCACATACATTGAACCTTACTACATATTTTTAACGCGTTAAATTGAAAAACATTAATCTCATGCGTTAACGTTGACAGCACTGACATAACTGATATGTTTATGTGAATACATAACTTGCAAGACGCACATTGTGACAATATTTTTGTGTGTATTTGACCGCAAGCGCAACAAGCCATGAAAAAGAGGCAGCTTTATGTGTACGCACTGGGAATGAAGGACGGGAATGAAATCATGCGCAACCCCTGCAATTCCATGCTGAAAACTATTTGCATTTTCATTATAAATTTGTGCGCGTCATTTGTTGTTATTGGAGACATGATTTTTGATGAATGTATGAATACACAACAAGTGTGAGAGCAGAGCACTTACCAAAGTTTTCAGGATTTGGTCTTTGTCCTTGCAAGCAACAACAGCCATAGACACCACCTCTCTCCTGGCATGCCTCATATTCAGTGCAAGTAATACAAACTAAAACAGACAAGAAGAAGACCATTGCACAAAAAGACATGAAGCATGCAGTGATTTGGATCTTGACCTATCCATATGTGTTTGATTCTTGACCATTACCATCATGACACTGCTGTTAGATGACAGTTCAGAATCGGAATGCGTTCAGTAAAAATGACTCATAATACTTATAGTCCGGGTGATATGTGAAAATTATGTTCACTTTTTCATAAAACCATGAAAATTGGTACACATATACAGTTTGGGGCCCTAAACATTTTCAGAAATGGAGCCATCGCAAAAAACGCCACAATGTGGAGGAGACTGTCAAGGAGACATTGTTTTGTTGTTGTTGAACCTATTCTTCAATCAAACTAACATGTTTCTGAAATAGATTTTTTAAAGTAAATCTTTGTGTTTGACACATTCTTTTTGTTAGAAAACGACTGGAAGCAAAGTGCAGTAAATGGTGTTTATTAATAATAAACAGTAGCGCTGGTCAGAACACAAAACACAGAGACAACAGACAGGGCGAGTGACGCAGGGACTTCGACAGGCAACCGGGTGGTGAATGATGATCAGTGGTGAATATCCAGTCTCCGGGAATGAAGTGAGTAGAACCGGCAGTGCAGACACAGAGAACAAATCCAGGACACGAAGAAGACCATGAAGACGACCATGAAACTGAACAGGAACCAACACAGGAACCTACCAAAACGATCTGACAACAAGAGATACCAGTCACTGGGATAAATAGCAGATGAAAAGTGAAATCAGCTGGCGCTGATGATCAGCGGTACTCAGAGGCCACGCCCACACACACACACAATCACGAGACATGAAGAAGGCAGAGAATTCATAAACCATGACACTTTTTATGCTATGTTGCTAAGATCATATTGAATATTCTACTCTTTATAGTCACTGTATTATCTAGGTTAATGAACAAAAGGATCAAGCTTTTTAAACTCTACACAACATGCGTGCAACAGACATGATATTATAAAGTCTAGCCTAGGTTCTCAGATACTGTGATATCCTTCTCTTGTCCCTGAATTCAACATTCACTATTAACCTGAACAGTTTATGATGTTTTATATGGTAGCATTGTAATTCTTGACCATCAAAACATAGGCTTAGACATCATCTTTTCTGTGTCAAAAATACATAATTTGGTTTTGGCGGAAAGTCAAATGGCTGCCATGGTTACCACGAGGCGTTTTTGCGATGGCTGTATTTCTGAAAATGTTCAGGGCTCCAAACTGTACAAGAGAACCAAGTTTCATGCTTTTATGAAAAAGTGAACATATCACCTAAGATTTTGCACATATGCAATGTGTCTGCACATTTAAGAGTGGCCTTTTATTGTGGCCAGCCTAAGGCACACCTGTGCAATAATCATGCTGTCTAATCAGCATCTTGATATGCCACACCTGTGAGGTTGGATGGATTATCTCTGCAAAGGAGAAGACTAACACAGATTTAGACAGATTTGTGAACAATATGAAAATGTAGTAATCTCATCATATATGCATTTAATTAAATTATACTACTATTTTTCAGTCATTTTTTTACTTTAAGACTGGGGTAAAGGAAGGGAAACTACACCTTACCTCAACAAGGAAAAACAAGTTTTTTTTTGTGACCTTCAAGATTTATTGTATAAAGATTTAAATGCAAAAGAAAAGGAATAAGAGTTGGCTTTTTTGTCAATTATATGTTTTAATTTAAAATGTTTGCGATATTAACATAAGTACAAGTTTAAATGTTTTGCCTCTTGTTTGAGCAACTTAATATATAAATCTATATAGAAGTAATGTATTGAATAATGCGTTGTTTAAATTTGAGTTTAAACGTGAATATGTCTATGAAAGAGTTTATAAGAGGCTTATAACTCTAGTGTGTACAAATAGAATCGCAATGCTGACAAAACTGTTAAAATATTTTTTTTTATATATATATGAAAGATGCTAATAATAATATTTATTATTTATCACCGCATACGCACTGCAAACGGAGTATCCTAGAATATGTCATCTCACATAAAAATCATGTGGTAACTGGCTGTATCCACATTGTCCATGTAAACCTATTTAAATGTTTTATTAAAATAGTTAAAATAGTCACCTGATGGTGAGGCTGTTGATACTGAAGATGTAGGAGAGGTTGTTGACTGTGAAGATGATGATGGTGCTGAGGTTTGTGAAGATAGAGTATCTGGCAATGAAGATGATGAAGATGAAGAATCTGGCAATGATGAGGATGAAAAATCTGGCAATGAGGATGATGAGGATGAAGTGACTGGTAGTGAAGATGATGAGGATGAAGTATCTGGCAATGAGGATGATGATGATGAAGTATCTGGTAGTGAAGATGATGAGGATGAAGTATCTGGCAATGATGAGGATGAAGTATCTGGTAGTGAGGATGATGAGGATGAAGTATCTGGCAATGATGAGGATGAGGATGAAGTATCTGGCAATGAGGATGATGAGGATGAAGTATCTGGTAGTGAAGATGATGAGGATGAAGTATCTGGCAATGATGAGGATGAAGTATCTGGTAGTGAAGATGATGAGGATGAAGTATCTGGCAATGATGATGATGAAGTATTTGGCAATGATGAGGATGAGGATGAAGTATCTGGTAGTGAGGATGATGAGGATGAAGTATCTGGCAATGATGAGGATGAAGATGAAGTATCTGGCAATGAAGATGATGATGAAGTATCTGGCAATGAAGATGATGATGATGAAGTATCTGGTAGTGAGGATGATGAGGATGAAGTAACTGGTTGTGAAGATGATGAAGATGAAGTATCTGGCAATGAAGATGATGAAGATGAAGTATCTGGCAATGAAGATGATGAGGATGAAGTATCTGGCAATGAGGATGATGAGGATGAAGTATCTGGCAATGAGGATGATGAGGATGAAGTAACTGGTAGTGAAGATGATGAAGATGAAGTATCTGGCAATGAAGATGATGATGATGAAGTATCTGGCAATGAGGATGATGAGGATGAAGTATCTGGCAATGAGGATGATGAGGATGAAGTATCTGGCAATGAGGATGATGATGAAGTATCTGGCAATGAAGATGATGATGATGAAGTATCTGGCAATGAGGATGATGAGGATGAAGTAACTGGCAATGGAGATGATGATGATGAAGTATCTGGCAATGAGGATAATGAGGATGAAGTATCTGGCAATGAGGATGATGAGGATGAAGTAACTGGTAGTGAAGATGATGAAGATGAAGTATCTGGCAATGAAGATGATGATGATGAAGTATCTGGTAGTGAGGATGATGAGGATGAAGTAACTGGTTGTGAAGATGATGAAGATGAAGTATCTGGCAATGAAGATGATGAGGATGAAGTATCTGGCAATGAGGATGATGATGATGAAGTATCTGGCAATGAGGATGATGAGGATGAAGTAACTGGTAGTGAAGATGATGAAGATGAAGTATCTGGCAATGAAGATGATGATGATGAAGTATCTGGCAATGAGGATGATGAGGATGAAGTATCTGGCAATGAGGATGATGAGGATGAAGTATCTGGCAATGAGGATGATGATGAAGTATCTGGCAATGAAGATGATGATGATGAAGTATCTGGCAATGAGGATGATGAGGATGAAGTAACTGGCAATGGAGATGATGATGATGAAGTATCTGGCAATGAGGATAATGAGGATGAAGTATCTGGCAATGAGGATGATGAGGATGAAGTAACTGGTAGTGAAGATGATGAAGATGAAGTATCTGGCAATGAAGATGATGATGATGAAGTATCTGGCAATGAAGATGATGATGAAGTATCTGGCAATGAAGATGATGATGATGAAGTATCTGGCAATGAGGATGATGATGAAGTATCTGGCAATGAAGATGATGATGATGAAGTATCTGGCAATGAGGATGATGAGGATGAAGTATCTGGCAATGAGGATGATGAGGATGAAGTATCTGGCAATGAGGATGATGAGGATGAAGTATCTGGCAATGAGGATAATGAGGATGAAGTATCTGGCAATGAGGATGATGAGGATGAAGTAACTGGCAATGGAGATGATGATGATGAAGTATCTGGCAATGAGGATAATGAGGATGAAGTATCTGGCAATGAGGATGATGAGGATGAAGTAACTGGCAATGGAGATGATGATGATGAAGTATCTGGCAATGAGGATAATGAGGATGAAGTATCTGGCAATGAGGATGATGAGGATGAAGTAACTGGTAGTGAAGATGATGAAGATGAAGTATCTGGCAATGAAGATGATGATGATGATGAAGTATCTGGCAATGAGGATGATGAAGTAACTGGTAGTGAAGATGATGAGGATGCTAAAGTTTGTGAGTCTGGTGTCATCCACGTTGATGATGTTAATGTTGTTGAAGATAGTGAGGATGGTGATGAAGGCTGTGAATGTGCTGATGATGGTAAGAATGAGAAAGATGACGATAAATTAGATTCTGTGGCATTAAAGTGGTGTGATTTAACACTGTAACAATGTATTAAGACTTCTTGGATGGATGTTTTGTGTTGAGATTATTAAGTCTTACTGCACGTCTGCTGGTAGTCAGGACAGCAGTCTTGGTTGAGGAGGCAAGCCTCATCACAGAAACACCCACGGTAGCATTCGTTATTATGTCCAGGACAGCAGAGCACTGGGGGTCCTGAACACTGGGCTGAAAGACACAAGACCCAATACCCAATGAGTGTGAAGATCTTAAAATTATTAAGACATGACAACATCAATAACAGCAGTACATGATCCAAAAATACACCAAATATAAATAGAAAACATCTTTTGAAAGATTTTAAGTCAACTTCATAGCTTAGGCAAAATTTCTTCCCTTACATTGTTAATTGTTTTGTTCTATTTAGTATTTCCCCCTCTCCTTGTTGTATCTAAGATGACATCACAATAATAGACTTTTAAAATAATAAATAGAATTTTGAAGTTTTTGTTCCTTGATATATATATATAAATTTTATATATATATATATATATATATATATATATATATATATATATATATATATATATATAAACAGACACACCACACGTTTGTTTCATTACTGAGGACATTGCTTAGACTTCCATTGATTTTATATCAGAATAATATTTTTTATTGCCTAAATTTTTAATAAACTTTCTAAATCTGTGTCCATGAACCTACCCATCACAAACACACACACAGTCACGTGTCTTCTTCATTAGTTCATCTGTAGCACTTGTCTTGTTAATCATCATCTGTTTCACCTGTCTTCACTCATCAATGTTAATCAGTGTCTGTATTTAGTTCATTCAGTCTTCGTCCGTTCTACGTTGTGTTTAGCGTGTGTGTGAGAACCTTCTGCTAGTGGTGGGCAGATCGAGGCTTCGTGAAACAATGAAACAGTTGAAGCAAATGTGCCATATTGTGTCGAGGCTTCGAAACAATCCGACACCCGTCTCAACGCTAACACTTAGTGGTCATTTGCAGATGTTGATCTGAAACAACCTTGATAATGAGCCATTCAAAAATTTGTTGGTTTTTTATTATTGTATTTTTCTAATATGTGAAGCTTGTAACCTGTAGGTACACTGTGCATAATGTTATTTTGGTAATGAAAAATGAATATTAATAAAAGAAATCAAGCCACAATGTCTCACTTTTTTATAGATTTTATTAAAAAATATTCAAAAAAGAACTTTTATTACATTTAAATGTAAGCCTAAATATAACTAAACAAATCGCACTATAAATATCACTATATCACCAGAAATCCAGTATCTCAAAAAAAACCACGAGGTCAATATGCGTTGACTTTTATACAGATGTGCGATTGTGTGGTCTGTTCCCGACCCTGTCAATCAAACGCTGATTCGGCGGACCATGCCACCTGTCGAAACACTTGTGAAACACTCTGAAGCTTCATTTAGCGGTAGTCACGTGACATGGGTGTTTTGAATCACGCTTCGGATCAGTGTTTCGAACATCTGCGTGTCGGGATCTCGAAATAGTTATATTTTATGTTAGTAAGTAAGTAAGTAAATTTTATTTATATAGCACATTTACACATAGCTGGGCGATCCAAAGTGCTGAACAGAGTAAAAAACAAATGGAAAACAGAATAACAACCAAACAGAACAGACAGAAATAACATCAGAAGAAAATTAAAATTAAGTGTTATATTGAAAGTAAACGTTTTTTGAAATTAGAACTTTTGATATTTTCTTCTTCTGCCTGCACCACACCCCTGACACACACAAAGGGGGTCCACCAATTATTGTTTGATCTCAAACAAATTTTATTAGATAAACATTAAACAATAAACAAGTAGGCTACTAAGTTAACTTCAGCTAACTTTAATGTTACATCATGCATGTTTCATGTAATTTTAGATAAAGCATTGAATCAAAATGTAGTAGTATCGAATATTCACTGCTACATTTATGTGTTAATGGCAAAAATAAATAAATAAATAATAACAGTAATCCGTTTACTTGAGTGTTGTCTGTCTTACCTGAAGCCATGTTCCTGTTTCTCTGGTTCAGGAGTAGTAAGAAAAGGCAGATGTGGACAAATAAAACCTTCATCCTGGTCTTGGTATGCGTGTCTAACTCAACTCACTTTATTGTCACGAGATGGTGTGTGTGTGTGCGTGTGTGAGAGAGTTTTTATATAGGTGGAGAAAATTGGGCGGAACATACAACATTCTTAGTTTTGAAAGGATGCACACAGTCCTCTCACTAAGCATATTTTGATCAAAACGATCAGGGAAAAAAAAAGCTGAGGCAGTGCTTGCAGGTTCACCTCCTGGTCCCAGAAGGTAGTGGTAGGAACCTTGGGCACATAGCCAGGCCGGGGTCCCAGTACCACATAGGCATCGCCCAGCCCGAACTCAGGGCACGATTTGTGGACCGAAAATGCCTGCAGGTCCCTTACCCTCTTGCCAATGCAGCCAGCTACAAAGTCTTCATAGACAGAATCTTTTTACCATGCGTTTAGCATGTGATTGCGGTTCATTGGATGTTAACAACAACAGTGTCCCTCATTGGCTTTCAGCCTGACCTTTGTTGTACATACAATGCACTGGCCAGTACAGCTGCGAATACAGGGCCAAATCTAAAATAAATCGTCTTTTGCAAAACGAACACTTTTGGCTCGTTTCCACTGAGCAGTACGGTACGGTACAGTACGGTTCAGTTCGGGTCGGGTCAGTAAACCATGATCCAGCTAGCGTTTCCACCGCTAACAGTACCCTACTTGATAGGCGTGGTGTTTGCCGGAAAGAAGCAATCAACGTCATTTTCGCGCGAAGAAGAAAGCGACAAAGTAAACACCAATGGATGGCATACAGCAGATCTTGTCCTTGCTTCTCGGCATGTTTGTCACAAGAAGACAAGCGCCGACATAGGCATTTCTCAATACCAAATATGTAAAGTTCTCAGCAGAAGGACTCCTGAGGACGCGAGTCCGGTAATTCTCCAAATGGAACAGCGCGTTCTTGAAAGCGTCACTCAGCTCGCTCTGCATGTACATTTTAGGCAACAATAAAACGAAATATGTTATAAAACACCACTCTGCCTCTTTTCGTTTTCATTTAAATAAATTGTAAACATTATAGGCACACAAATGTGGTTCAGGCAATGTATAGACCTGATTATATTATTCACTGCATGTTGAACGTTAGCCTATTTATAACAAAACAAAATATAAAACACAACCCTGCATCTTTTCGTTTAAATTTAAAAAAATATTAAACATATTCCAGGCAATATGTGCATTTGTACAAATGTTGCAATAAACAACATTACAGTGATAATCTTGTAATAAAAAATGACTAAACCCAACCCTATCTCTTTTTGTTAAATTTCAGTTTTATCAATAATAGCCATTATAAAAGTTTATGTAAAAGGTAACGTTACAAGAAGCTATACAATAAGAAATAAAGCAAACAATTCAGTCAAATATACAAATTCAGCGCTAGTCTAACGTTAACGTTACAACGGAAAAGTTATAGCCTAAATATATGAAACTTCACTTAGCCCTCAGCCAAAACGATTGGTCAGGGAACGAATTATCGATTCACGAGACCAAAGATCACCCGTTAGATATACACAAGACGAATTACCACTACAGAGTCAGCGGCAAACGTCAGAACGACTAGCCGAGGAAAGGCTGTTCCAGGCGGGGAACATGAGCGCCGAGCGCCCGGTGATCGCCTGGAATGGATCAAATTATCATAAATCATTATAAATAAACCGCAGATTTGAGCTTTAAACAACTACATTCTCGCCTCAAAAACTCTTAAAACTACATTTCGTGAAAGAATAACCGTAGTATTATATTCCAACTGTATATTAAAAAATGGCGCTTCTTATGTTGTCATTCCCCTTGTAGCACGCGCAAGTGACGATACTCTGTCAACCAATCAGCGTTCTGCAGTGAGTCTAGCTCCTCCCTTTAGTACCGTACCACTGTGCTAGGTACCCCAACGGAAGGGTACCCAAAAAGTGGTACGGGTACGGTTCGGCTTTTTGGTACCATTCACAACTTTTGACAGTGGAAACGCAAATAATTGCGTACTGTACCGAACTGTACCGTACCGTACCGCTCAGTGGAAACGAGCCATTTGACAAATAAGTTGTTCAAGAGACTCTTCAGAGACCAGAAACAATATTATTTAATCTATATTCTTAAATATAATATAATTGTATTATAACTCAAATTATTATATACATTATATTATAATAGCCAAGCAGGGCATTAATTGGAGAAGTGTGACATTAATCCTTAAAATTCAATTTCAGTGGCCTACTACCCCAGTGCCAAAAGGGGAAGGTATGTGCTTTTATTTTTTGCTTTAAAAAAAAATATGGCTAGAAGTGTGGCACAGGTAATAGCAAACCAGTGGCGTAACTATCGGTAAGCAGGGTACGCGGTTGCTTACGGGCCCGGACCAATCAGGGGCCCGCGTGACTGGAGGATATTGATTGACAGCTGGAGACGGGGCCCCCTATCGCATTTTACTACTTTTAGTCTGATCGCATTTTAATTTTTCGCGAATTTATTTGAATAAATAATGACCTATTTTACTGATCATTAAATACATGTTTGAAACGAACAATGATGGATTTTGGTGTAATTTGTCTCTAATTGGGACTGGGGAATCCCCGGGTGAACATGCGTATTGCGTGCAAAACAGTAAAAAACTTTGAACTTGAGACAGATATGGAGTCAGCAAATTACAAACACAAAAGTGGCTTTCAAAAGCGCAAACGAAAAGAGGAATTTGACAAATTAATTAATAAATTACCAAAAATAGGAAGCTTCTTTAAAAAGATTACACAGGAGGGGGAGATCGAGAAGATTGAGATGGAGCAAGAGAGTGAAGCGAGTGAAGCACCTGAAGCGACCGTTGGTAGTAGCAGCTCCGGGGTTAATGCTAGCACCAGTGGATCAAGCAACATCGATGTAGAAGGTGAAAAGGTTGAGGAGGATGGGAGTGAGGCACCCACTGCGAGCTCGGTGGCCTGTGCTAACACCAGCGGGTCATCCAACAGCATCAAGGAGAACAAGGTAGATTCTATGCCCATCACTGCTAATATATCCTCTTTGCATGAGCATCCAACGACATGGGTCATTTTCCTGAGTATCTAGACTCAAATATCAAACGATATATAGTATCTTCGGGGTCATGCAAACCTACTGGCTCTTTCCCACGGAATCCCGCACAGGATAACCGATCCTTTACTACGGCATATTACGTTTGCAAAACCAAGTCTGGTTTGGAGATACCGAGGACATGGCTGTACTACTCCCCCACACTAGATGTAGCCTACTGCGAGCCCTGTTGGCTTTTTGCCAAGTCAACATGGAAAACAAATACCTGGCATAATTTATCAAAGAAAATTCAACAACACAAGTCATCCACTCTACATAAAGCTGCATGTGTGATATGCGACCTTTGGCGTCAGAACAGAACTATGGATAAGGATATGGAGAGGGACATACTTCATGAGGCCAGCTTTTGGAGACAGGTACTACACCGTGTGGTTAATGTTACGCTCACTTTAGCTATGAACAACATTCCATTTAGAGGACATAGGGAAAAAATATTGGAAATGAACAATGGTAATTTCCTTTCTGTCATTGAGCTCCTGGCAATGTACGACCCAGTGCTTAAAGATCTGATTAGCCGCCCTGCTTGCTTGATCAAGTACCTAAGCCCACTGATACAAAATGAGCTAATCGAAATTCTAGCAAAACATACTCAGAAAGACATTCTAGACGAAATACGATCAGCTCCATTTTTCTCCGTGATTATGGACACAACACAAGATGTGGCTAAAGTTGATCAGATGAGCCAGATCTTCAGATATGTCATAGTTGAGCGAGATGCTCACGGTGTTGCCACTGATCAAAGAGTCCTTCATTGGATTTCGTGAAGTTAACGACTCATCGGCCAGCGAGCTTACTCGGGAGATTGTTGCGTCTGTGGAGGACAACAGCTTAGACCTTTCCAAGTGCAGAGGGCAAGGGTACAACGGTGCCACAAATATGCGCGGCATATACAGTGGTGTCCAAGCAGCTACTGGACAGCGCCATCAGAGACCTAACTGCGTTCCGAGAAAACTTTGAAGATGCCAAACAAACAGCGAAGAGCCTTTCAGAGAAGTGGGGAGCGAGCAAGGCATTTGAGAACACTCGGTTGAGAAAAATGAAAGCGCATTTTGATGAGCTGTGTCAAGATGAACGTTTAGCAGATGCTGAGTCTTACTTTCGCGTCCATGTGTTTAATGCCTGCCTTGATATTGTCATCTCTCAGTTGACCCAGAGATTCGCCGGTTTACGATCAACAGTTGACAATTTCAGAGTTTTACTGCCCGAGACCCTTTGCACTGCAACAGATGATGAACTATTTTTGCAAGCAAACAGGCTGGTGGAGATTTACAGAGATGACATTACTACTGATTTCCCAATGCAATTGTTATCATTCTGTTCATGCTTGAAAGACCGTATCTCACAAATGAAAACAGTGCAACAGCTGAGGAAGATGCTGATCGTCGAGAACAGCTGCATCACTGCGAGTTTCGGGGAGGTTTGCACTGCTTTCATGCTTTTTCTGACCATCCCAGTGACAGTGGCCTCTGCAGAGCGTTCTTTTTCAAAACTGAAACTGATAAAAAGCTATCTCAGGAGCTCAATGGGACAGAGTCGTCTCTCTGGACTTGCCATACTGTCAATTGAGAATGCCTGTGCGTGCCATCTGGATCTTAAGGATTTAATCGACAACTTCGCACAGAGGAAAGCCAGGAAAATGCCGCTATAATGTAAGTGAGAATCTTTTTTATGTATTTGGACCTAGGCCTATGTGTGTGTAGTCATAGCAGTGAGTAACAATGTGTCATGGTGCGGTGTTTTTCTTTTATGTTGCAGTCACCAGTTTTTTTTTTTTGTTTTTTTTTTGGTGCGCGTAAGCTACTCCTGATTTTGTCAGTCATCTCATCTCTTATATGCTGCCTGTGTCTCTATGATCCTATCCTGTTCTATTCATGTGAGCCTACTCGTGCCTGTTCTATTCATGTGAGCCTACTCGTGGACATTGCATCATCACGTGCTGTAGTAGGGGGGCCCGCCTTGATAATCCTGCATAAGGGCCCGGTGTTGGCTCATTACGCCACTGTAGCAAACCAAATTATCCTTGACTGGAGTGCACCAACTAAAATTGAATCTGATCAGAGAAGTCAATTTACAAGGAGGGTGTGAAATGCTAAACATTAGGCAGAAGTAGCACAGCCTTTTGCAAGTCACTAGAGATCAGCACTAACTAAATGTGTGAACAATACCATAAAACAGCAAATGCTAAGCAGACAACACAGAAACAGGTGAACTCATTTCTGCCCACAGATCTGGCTGTAATAAGAGCAACTTGAAGTAAAGGCATGAGCATCAACCCATTGGATCTCATAACACTGTAGGATTTAAAATGATTGTAAGAACTGATTTTCCTGTTAAAATAAAACTCACCCTGCAATAAAGCCATAAAACGCACCCTGGACAGAAGATCGCAAAGACAGAGCAACAGGACATTGTCCTGTCCAAACATTTGCCCCTTATCTCTGTATCCCCCCTCTCCCCCTGAGTCAAGTCACCAAAAGTTCACTGAGAATGCCTATATATCACATATGATGCATCTTGTGAATCTATTGTTTTTCCTTTTCATGTTTGGTTTCATTTTAAATGTCTCAGTGCGATTGGTAAAATGGTCTTAATTTCATTGCAGTCATTGATATTATAAGAAACATTGAGAACTTAAGAGAATCCTTTTCTCCTCCATTGATGATGTCTTTCAAGATATCTCCCCTCTCCCTTGAGACCAGGTGCTACCCCCTGGGGTACAGGAATTGACCCAAAGCAAACTCTGAAAAATATTGGTACAACCCTTTTGTTCTGGTCTGGATATTTAAGGCTAGGTAACAGAGCAGTCTTTGGGAAACTGTAACCAGGAAAACCCCCATGCAGTGCTGTGTCAGTGGCTTCTCGAGTCTTGGACTCAGAATACACTCACACACCACTGTGTGTCTCTGTCAGGAATGCATTTCTTACTCTTAGAGTCATCTTTGAGCAATTGATGTTATGTATTTATTATTTCTGAATTGGCGTTTAATCATTTACTTGTGGAATTGGCATGATACATTTTTCCTGACAAGAATAAATGTTACCCTTGATTTATTCTGCATTCTTCTGAAATCATTGTTTCTAATATTATGAGGAGGCTGGTGCTACCGCAGATCTGTGTCCAGGATAGGTCAAACTAAAGGCGCATATGAACGGAGCAGTAGGCACGTCATCTGAAGACCTTTTGATTACTGTCTATCACTGACTTGGCAAGTTGTATGGAAGTGGCTAAATAAACTACACTTTTATTTATGAGTAAGCAGTAGGCGACCGACTTAAGAGGTATTAGCAAACCCTGCACCCTCTGACCAAGATCAGACTGGCGAGGCTGTGTCCGTGAGATCCACGTGAACCCGGGGCGTGTGACTCTGTGCGGCATCGGGTCCCTTAATGAATGAATAAATTGAAATTATGAAATGCCCAGAATAATCAAATATCTACATTAACTCATAATCAATATTTATGATTATTTCCTAAGAAGAAATACAATCTAAGTTTGATTATCATTCGAAATTGGAGTCAGATTAAGCGAAGAGCTAAAGTAATATTGAAACTAAATTCTAATAAATTAAGTGAACTTCACTGGAACGCTGAAAAGACCTACACGCATTATCCCTTCACCCACACCGTTGGATTCCGTCGTTGGGCCAATGGGTGGTCCTTACATGATCCAAGATATATGAAATTAAATTTGCTTTGCAAGACATCTGCTTTACTGTTTTCCACCCCCTCTTTCAACCACAAGAACCATTTGGAGTTCCCAAAGGCACAGAGGGGCTGATAGTGATCAAGGTCTGTAAGATGTGTGTACTCCGGGGGTCTATGAATTGTCACACCTTTAGTACAATGGGGGAAGTTTTAACTATCTGATTGGTCAGTTTGAACATTTCACATTTAGGTTTTAGTCACATTGTCAGGGAAAGGATAAAAGAAGATTTTAACTGTTGCTCTGTCTCTTTTATGCTCTGGCTCTCTTCTTATTCTCTGGTACCTTCCTCTCTTTACCTCCTCTTTTCTCTTACTCTCTACACTCTCTCTCCCTCTCTCTCTCTCTGGTAACATTTTTCACATATGCTGGGTACAATTAATGGTATAAATTATTATCATCTCATACATCTATTTTATGTAACTATTTTAAGTGTAACCATAACCATATTTTGTCATTAAACCTTTTCAATTACAAATAATGTGCTAACTAGTTTTGATTTGGTATTGACTTTGAAGTGCTACCTATTGCAATACAATATTGTCACTCTCTATAGAAACGCTCTCCCACATATTAAGCTTTTGTAACTGCGCTTATTTCCGTTGTTGGTATAAGTACAATTGATAACTATTGATAACTATTGACAATCAGACTCCAGAGAATCTTGCTGCACTGGTTTGGTTCTGGTCGGGCAGAAAACCTAGGACTAGTTTGCAAAAGTTGTTTTTTGGAAAAAACCCAAATACCCAAAAGTTTTCCTGGGGTGACGAGCAAATCAGAGGGATGCATTTTGTCCGACTTAAGCCAAGGATTCCAACGATATATGACACTTGAGCCCACGTCTAGCGGTTTAGGAGTTATGAGCCATTCCGTACTTTTGACCGCTGTAGCGACCCCGTTGGGTCGATCGAGGCGGGCCTTGGTGACGTTGTAGGCGGTGTGAGTACTACCAGCCCTCAAAGTTTCAAGTCTCTACGACTTACGGTTCGGTCTGCCCAATCAGTTTTAGATGGAGAATGCTGCATCATGGGAAAATTAACTATAGGGTTTCAGCACTACGTGCTGAACGTTCAGCACTAAGTCATCGGGGTTCAAGCGGTTTAAGGCCTTTAAGCACACATGTGTAAAAATATATTATGTTTTATTTAACAAGCATGTAAACACTTAGAAAACTTAGGAAACCAAAAGTAATTTATAAAATATCATATAAGAGATTCAGTCAAGAATCATTTTGTACAGACGTAAATAATGTATGTTGGATTGATGTTTATAAGGCAGTTCATCCGTATAATGCATTGTCAGCATTTAAAAGATTATTTGAATATTAGGGCACCATGGATTGCTAATGAGTTTAAAATCATTATGTTTGAAAGATATGTGGCAAAGGGTAGAGCAAACAGAACTGGGAACAAGGAGGATTGGGATGTCTATTGCAAATTAAGAAATCAAGTAACTAAAATTAATAGGAAAAAGAAAAGAATGTTTTACAAAATTAAAATAAGTAAATGTAAATATGATTGTAAAAAAATGTGGAGTACATTCAATGAAATAATGGATAGGAAATCAAGTAAAATTTCTTCTTTTATTGATAAAGGTGACTCATTTTTAACTATTTTTAAACCATTTGAAATTGGAAATTATTTTAATGATTTTTTGATTAATTTAAGAGAAGAAATGTTGTTTGGCAGAAGCGGTTTGCTACATCTTTAATATCAGTATTGAAAAAGGGATTTTTCCTTTAGCTTGGAAAGATGTAAAGGTTATTCATCTACAGAAAAATACAACACGGGGGTTTAATGGTCATAATAGTCGACCGATAAGTTTGCTACCAGTTCTTAGCAAAGTATTGAAAATTAAAGTTTGTGAGCAAATTCAATTATTCTTTAACGCTACACTGTGTGGGATTTACTCCCACCTAGCGGTGAAATTGTCTTCTTTCTAGCCCCTCCCATTCCGAGGGCGTTTTAACTCATACGGTGGCCATATTATTTCAAATCTGCCGGCGGTCGCGAGTAATCTCCCCCTCGCGTTCATCACGGTGCCACTGAGTGTAAAAACGCAAAAGGAGAAGCTTGAATTTCCAAGGTATGTCCCTCTTTAGCTAATGTATTTTCAAGATGGATGCGCAACATGGCTTCCGCCATTCGAGCGGCTCGCTTGTATGTATTCTTAATGGCAGATTAAACACTTACGAGAATACTTGATTAGTTGGTGGAAGTAATTACACATTAATGAGCACATATCATTTTGAAAGAACAAAGTGTTTTTTTTTTGCTAAGAATCAACTTAAAAAATTACACAGTGTAGCTTTAAGGAGAATTATTTGCTCTCTAATTTTCAGCACTCACAGATTGATGATGATAACTTAGTAGGAGCAGTATTGTTAGATTTTGGCTCAGCTTTTGATGTACTGGATCATAAATCATTGTTGGATAAACTTAAATGTTACACATTTATATCTCATACGTATAATTGGTTTAAAAGTTAACTGTCTAATGGGACAATGTGTAATTTATAATGGAAGTTATTCAGATGTGAAAGAGTTGTAATGTGGTGTGCCTCAAGGAAGTTGTTTAAAGTGTGCATGGACAGTCATGTATGCAGATGATAAATCATTTTATTACATGGCTTGGTTGAATACTAATGTAGAATGCGGCCTGTTATTTCTTGATAACAGACCACTGCTAAGTATAACACACCGTTGCCATGAAAAACAGAGCGTTGCCATGGATTCTAAACGTAGAGACGGAACAGACTATTTTCTTTAGCGGAAGCAATACAATCATTTTTAAATCAATAAACTCCTTTTTAAATCAATATTTTGAGTCAAATTATTGATTTATTTGGTAGGTAGCCATGTAATAAGCGGGATAATGTAGAGCGAGGTGGTTGTTATAGCGAATACAACCCCTTCAGGATGATTCAAGTCCTAATCAGCCTGTCGGGGTTGTATTCGCTATAACAACCGCCTCGCTCTACATTATCCCTTACGTATTTACCTGCAACATTAATTAAGCAGTTGTCTACTGCTTTGGATGAGGAAATACAATTGGTCTTAAAGTAGGTACCGAATAATAAGTTGGTTCTAAACTTGATAAAAACCAAAAGCATTGTGTTTGCATCAAAAGTTACATTTGTCTGTAAAGAGTGTGCCTATTGAACAGGTAGAGGAAATAAGACTTCACAGAGTTATATTAGACTGTAGGCTGAAGTGGTCAAAACAGATAGAAAATATGGTAACAGGTATGGGAAGAGGTTTGTCAGTTATTAAGAGATGTGTAAACTTTTTTACCACAACACTGGTAATTTCTAACAGCATTACCCTGTAAGGCTGGGTCCAGAAAGTCTGGGCTCCCCCTCGAGAGAACAAAAGGCTCTCCTGAAAATTTACATTTGAACTCCCTCTTGCATATGTAACAGCAACATCCGAGACAGTACAGTTCACACCTTACTTTTACAGTCTCATCATATCCCCCTGCTCCCCCTCTTCTCCTCCTCACCTAGAACTCACTGAAAACCCATGCAATGTTATGCGTGTACAAAATGTAACTATTCATGTTTGGTGTCATTTTAAGTGTCGCAGTGCGCCTGGTAAAATGGTCTCATTCTCCCAACTATAATGAAAAGCTAAAAGAAGTCATGAAATATGAGAAAAGTGATGTGTCCCTTAAAGATATTTCCCTCCCACAAATGCTCCATTCAAGCTACCTCCTGTATGTAAAACAAGGACCCATTCAAGTACAAATTCTGATCTCACAGTTGTGAGCCCCTGAATAGGGAACCAAAATCTAATTATAATGACAGACACCACCATTTGGTAAGAATTGAATTATCTGGGTTTATAAGGATCAAAAAAGGTTCGGGAAGTCTGTAGGTTGACTGCCCACACAACCGCTGTGTGTAATTTTGTTGACAGGTAATAATTTCTACAAATTCTGTGATTTCGGAATTATTGTTATGATATGCTTAACTGGCGATTTTATCCTTTGGAATTGGACTTTGAATTATTACTTCATTACCTGGTCAATAAATTGTAAACGTTGAATGACTCTGAAAGACTGTTTTCCCCCTAGATTATCGGATTCGTATATATTTCCACATCTTTCGCGTCAGATTTAGCGACGGCTAATATCCGGTACCATTTTAAGTGTACTTGAACGAGGAGACAAGTTATTTCCGCCTAGAATCAGCAAACGCTGTTTTGATCGACCTAGGTTCGGGTGTGTCTATTTCCACTGTTTTAAGTTAGTGATTACTTTAGATAAATGTGCGTGGTTCCGACCACGGGGTGACCTAAAGCCATTCTAAGAGAAGTTATAGTTGATCGACTAGCATCTTGCATGGTGGTCAATCATCCCTACTAAAGTAAAAAATTGTTTTAATTTCTAGAGGAGGCGTTCAAGGGGACTTATATATATATATATATATATCTTTGATTGTACGTGTGAATACGGCAGATCCTAGATATTTAGTCAAACTACCTCTGAATTGGTGATTGGAACTGACGGAGTGTGTCGTGCAGCCTTGAGAGAAGGACCGCAGAGCGATATAGCTTCCTGATCTAAGCGGGTAAACTAAAATCAGAGTTTAAGGCCCTGTTTACACGAGAACGATTCCGGGTGAAAACGTAAAAATATTTAATCGAATGCGCCTTTTGTTTACACGGCGACGGCGTTTTGGGGGCTTAAAAACGCAAAAAAGTGAAACCACTCTCCAGAGTGGAAATCTTAAAAATGCTCCACCGTCGCGTTCCCGTCTAAAGGGTAAAAACGCAAATCTGCTCACGGTGGCTCTCGTCGCGTACGTGTTTACGTCACAGGCATGCGCCAGTACAGGAAAATAACAACCAACATGTCGGATTATTTCCATGCGTCGGACCTTCAAGTTGCCCTAGCAGCTCTGATAAACGTACAAGAGTCTTTTCAGCAGTTGTACAAAATATTCTCAGATATTGGTGTTGTTTTGTGGCAGTGCTTCACATTGCCACCTAGCCGCCTGGAGTGCATACTACATCGAATTTCACACACTTTTGCGTCACCATATGCACGCGGATTTCCCCCCCATAACGCTCGTCTAAACGCAGAATAAAAAGTGAAAACGCAACGCCACTTTTGCGTTTTCTTTTCAGATCGTTTCCGTATAAACATAGCCTAAAAGAATAATCAAATATTCGCTAATGTTAATGATACATGAATATCATTAAAACCTTTTTCATATATGGAGTCAGATGAAATAACGAGTCAATACATATGAGAAAATATATTGCATTTAATCTTGTTGTGTTGCGTGAAAGGAAAGGCAAGCGATACGCAGAAGTAACCTTGCCCGTATCATTGGAAATCCTCATTGGACCAATAGACGGACTTATAACCCTGGTACAGGAGCACCACAAGGATGCGTTTTGAGTCCCCTGCTCTACTCCCTCTATACGTATGACTGTGTGTCCTCTCATAGCTCCACTTCTATTGTTAAATTTGCAGATGATACAGTTGTGATGAGTTTCATTGCTGATAACAACGAGACTGCATATTTGGATGAGGTGGAGAAATTAACAACATGGTGTCAGTTAAACAAACTCTTTGAACGTTAGAAAAACCAAGGAGATGGTTGTTGATTTCAGGAAAAGGCCGCAGCGGCACTATACATCGGCGGGACACCAGTAAAGAGAGTGAGCAGTTTCAAATACCTTGGAGTGCACATATCTGAGGATTGGACCTGGACCCATCATATTCAAGCCCAAGTAAAGACAGTCAGAAAAAGGCTATACCATCTGCAGTTGCTGAGGAAATTTGGGGTTTCACTTGCAATTTTAAAAACTTTCTATACTGGGGCAATAGAAAATACATTGACTTATTGCATCTAATCGTGGTTTGTAAACTGCTCAGCACAGGATTGTAAATCCTTAAAGAGAGTGGTGCGCACAGCAGAGCGTATAACTAGGAATGCTCTTCCATCTATGCAGGGTATTTACATCCGACGGAGTAGAGTCATATTAAAGATATACAAGGACTCCACTCACCCTGGAAATTCATTGTTTAAATTGCTGCAATCAGGTAGAGGCCTTCGTAGTCTGATGGCTAAAACGGAGAGTCTCAGCTTCTTTCCTCAGGCCGTAAGACTACTCAACTCGGGCATAAAAAACATTGCACTTTAAGGACTCTGGTGACAAGATGTTTAATACATGGCACTGCACTTATGCACTTTACTAGTTAGTTTTAATACTATTTTTAAATTGTTGCATCTTTTTAAATAATATTTAGGGTATGTTTTTATTACACAGTCTATAGGAATACCAGACTTACATTTCACTGCTCGTTGTATAAACTATAACTGGTATGTGACAAATAAACTTTGAACTTGAACTGTATTTCTAAAAATGCGCAAACAATGGTTCTTGCAAAGATTATTGCCCAGTGGTGTGGTCGAGTGCATTACAAAATTGAACTAGTTGAAAAATTACAATTAGTCCAGAACAGAGCGACACGACTCACTTTAAAACTGTAATAGAAGGGCTAATATAATAAGAATGCACTGGTGAAGGATTGTCTCTCTGCTTTGTTTTATAAGAAATATTTCTATGTTCTGATGTCCTGTAGTCTCAACTGTTGTATTTTAGTACTAGTCATAATTCTAACGCCAGGCATGCTGTTTCGAAAACCACTGCAAAACAAAAGACTGTAATGTATAGAGGAATGAAGACATGGAATGATTTACCATTGAAGTTACATGTTTTTTTAACAAAAAAAATTAGTTTTAAAAAAAATATTTAAAGGAACATTTAATGGCACAATATATAGTAAATTGTTGATTTTGATATTTGGAATAAATGTTGGGTTAATATGTTTCATTGACTTGACTTTTTATTGTTGTTGATTAAATGTAGTTTTTTTATATTTTACTTGTTGGGACCTCAGGAAGAGTAGCCACTGCCTATGTAGTGGCTAATGGGGATCCAAATAAACAAATACACTTAGATCATAGATGGAAAAGACAATTTTTCCAGGGTGACAAGCAAATCCGAGGCATGCATTTTGTCCGACTTGAGCCAAGGATTCCAACGATATGAGCCTTTCCGTATTTTTGACCGGTGTAGCGCCCCCGTCGGGTCGATCGGGGCAGGCCTTGGTGACGTTGCAGGCGGTGTGAGTACTACCAGCCCTCAAAGTTTCAAGTCTCTACGACTTGCGGTTCGCTCTTCCCAATCAGTTTTAGATGGAGAATGCTGCATCATGGGAAAATGAACAATAACAATAGGGTTTCAGCACTACGTCAATGCATACACTGTAATTATTGTGTTTGATTTTTTTTGTAGGAGCCATATATCATTTCTGTTTTCAGCCCACATATACCAATTTTTTTTTTATCTTTAGGCTCTGACCAAAGCAATATTTTGTAGGGACAAGTACTAATTAGACCCATGACATTGGCAAAGTTCCTTTTTGGTTACTGAGTCAATTAATAAAATGATAATGAATCTTAATATACTCTGCAAATGGAACAATATTGAGAACAGTGTTAAAATGTATAACATTAACGGAAATAGCACAAAGAAAAAGAAAACCATCAAATGTTGGCTGGACACACCACACTTACACTGCTACTAACATGGAGACATTTTAGCACACACAGTCCAGTCTGAACTAAATAGTTGGACCCTGTCTGTATATAAACATTACACTTGGTGTCATTCGATGAATAGATATTATGAGCACTCTGTTGTTTTCCTGACAAAAATATATATATTGTATTTGTTATAGTCATAGAAAATCAATCAAATATAGATTTGCAGATATCTAATACAACTAGTAGACTATCAATAGTTATCCTGTAATCTTAAGTGCCCACAAATCTGATTGGGAAAAATTGGACTATATGATTCAAACAGATTAACAATTAAAACCGGTACAGTTTAAGCTCATGGCTAACCTCTATGTTTTAAGTAAGCAAAACCTAACTCTTGTTTAACTTGCACAGGTTGGACCCAGGATTCCAGTGGCAATGATGATCAGCTGATTACGCTGCACCTTACACCCTGTGACCCATTGGAGAACACAAGCAACCGGGAGGAGGCAAGCACTACGGGACAGGTGGAAGAGGCAGGAACTGCGGGACAGGTGGAAGAGGCAGGAACTGCGGGACTGGTGGAAGAGGCAGGAACTGCGGGACAGGTTGAAGAGGCAGGAACTGCGGGACAGGTGGAAGAGGCAGGAACTGTGGGACAGGTTGAAGAGGCAGGAACTGCGGGACAGGTGGAAGAGGCAGGAACTGCGGGACAGGTGGAAGAGGCAGGAACTGTGGGACAGGTGGAAGAGGCAGGAACTGCGGGACAGGTGGAAGAGGCAGGAACTGCGGGACAGGTTGAAGAGGCAGGAACTGCGGGACAGGTGGAAGAGGCAGGAACTGTGGGACAGGTGGAAGAGGCAGGAACTGTGGGACAGGTTGAAGAGGCAGGAACTGCGGGACAGGTGGAAGAGGCAGGAACTGTGGGACAGGTTGAAGAGGCAGGAACTGCGGGACAGGTGGAAGAGGCAGGAACTGCGGGACAGGTGGAAGAGGCAGGAACTGCGGGACAGGTGGAAGAGGCAGGAACTGTGGGACAGGTGGAAGAGGCAGGAACTGCGGGACAGGTGGAAGAGGCAGGAACTGCGGGACAGGTTGAAGAGGCAGGAACTGCGGGACAGGTGGAAGAGGCAGGAACTGTGGGACAGGTGGAAGAGGCAGGAACTGCGGGACAGGTTGAAGAGGCAGGAACTGTGGGACAGGTGGAAGAGGCAGGAACTGCGGGACAGGTGGAAGAGGCAGGAACTGCGGGACAGGTTGAAGAGGCAGGAACTGTGGGACAGGTGGAAGAGGCAGGAACTGCGGGACAGGTTGAAGAGGCAGGAACTGTGGGACAGGTGGAAGAGGCAGGAACTGCGGGACAGGTTGAAGAGGCAGGAACTGTGGGACAGGTGGAAGAGGCAGGAACTGCGGGACAGGTGGAAGAGGCAGGAACTGCGGGACCGGTTGAAGAGGCAGGAACTGTGGGACAGGTGGAAGAGGCAGGAACTGCAGGACAGGTGGAAGAGGCAGGAACTGCGGGACAGGTGGAAGAGGCAGGAACCGCGGGACAGGTTGAAGAGGCAGGAACTGTGGGACAGGTGGAAGAGGCAGGAACTGCGGGACAGGTTGAAGAGGCAGGAACTGTGGGACAGGTGGAAGAGGCAGGAACTGCGGGACAGGTTGAAGAGGCAGGAACTGTGGGACAGGTGGAAGAGGCAGGAACTGTGGGACAGGTGGAAGAGGCAGGAACTGCGGGACAGGTGGAAGAGGCAGGAACTGCAGGACAGGTGGAGGAGGCAAGCACTACAGAAGAGCAAGGTAATTTGGACAGATTTAAAGAGTTGCAGTTTATATTTCTAAAGGCTTGAAGTGTTTGAACCATGGGTTAAAAAATAGCACTAATCAAATGCAGAAATTACTAGCCTATATTTCAGGATTAAAGATATTAGGATAATTTGAATATTCAAAATAATATGGAATGTATTTCAAATGGGATTATAGAGGAAGATTGACAACACTAATCTGTATTTTCATCTTGCTGACATATAACGTTGGGTAAATCTGTTTAGCTGCACCAGGAGGCCTGTTTATCTTCCACTACGCAGATTAAGAATACATTTGATTTTTGTCATGCGTAATTTTCTCTGCGTGCAATATACACTATATGTGTATAGTTATTTCTATAAGTAAAGCGAACTTGTGGCACCAATTGAAACACAGTTACAGAAGTGCTTACTGAGCACACATACAGTAACAGAAAGGCTTTTCTGTTTTTTTTTCTGCTTTATCAATTATTGCATTCATTATTAATTTACTTTAACTTTGTTCATGTTTTTTTTGTGTGTGTGTGGCTACAATCATTTCTTATTAAGCTTTTCTGTTACACAAATGGTGGTGGTCCTTCATAGATTGGAAAATGTAACTGTTATACTTAAAAAATACATGTTCTGTAATGATGTGTGCTTCACACTTGTTAAAAGGTTTGTGTTTATTGGAAACACCCAACAAGTACCAGTAACAGAGAAAACTTCAATTCTGTTAGTGTTGAGCAGTGGGCAGCCAAAGGATTCTCTTCAAATTAATGAAAATAAATCAAATATATGTTTTGAACTCCATTTGGGTTTCTACTTATTTATTACATTGTTTCTGTGCTGCATTTGAAGTCATATCTCATCTTTCTGTAGTGGTGAAAAGGTCCTTGAAAATCTCCAATAAATGTGATACATGGAGTTTAATCTCAAGTAGGCTTAAATAGAAATGTACTTAATCCAACCCAATCTCCTTTTCAGATGATCTTCAGAAACATGTTTTAATATTTCATTATTATACATTGCACTATGTTATTTTATTACAGTTTACATCACTCTCAAGTTAACCTCACAGCCCACAGTTCAGAAATACAGCCTTTTGGCAATTGTGAAGCTTGAATATGAAGTTCAACAAGTAAGACTGACCATCTTCATACTCATTACATCATCTCTATTAAATTCTCTCTGCCGCTCTCTCGCTCTCTTCCACTCCAAACTCTTCTGAATGTGGGCTTTTTACTACTTCAACCAATCGTATTTTCGTCTCAACCCTTTTGAGCCAATCGTGTCATAGCTGTTGAAGTTTAAAGCTGTTCTTTTCTCTCCTGCTGTCAGTTGTCATTAAAGGCAAATCAATACGACTCTTTTCCACCCCATTCACCTCCAGTCCTCATCGCATTCATCTCTGAGGGGTCCCTCCACTGTGCTCATCAGGAGCTGAGCTCCACATTCATCCAGATCTCAGCATTACTACTCATCCCTTCACTCACCACCACCTGTGTCTAAACTCCATGGGGGAATATTCCTTTTCATATCATTAATTTCTCTACACTTTTAAAATAAAGTCTTGATGTGGTCTAATTGCCAAAAACTATATAGTTTCAACTTGTTATGCATCTTGTCAATAATTTGTTTTTGATCACTCTTTAAGCCTCTAGTGAATAATTAAGCAAAAAATAAAAGTGGTGTATTTTCACTTGTATTTTTGTGAAAAACCACAAATAGACTACGACAAACACTTACAAAAGTTAATCATTTTTGTTTTTACTTTTCCATACATCATGTATAACACAATATAAGGAAAAAAATAGAGCAGAGATAACCTACATTGAGTATATTGATTGAAAATCACCAACAGAACAGGGAATCGAGTGATGTCAACTGTAATAATATACAATATAAAGTATAAAAATAAAACAGTGTATTTTTCTGTGACATACTGTCTAATGCATTATAAGCAGAATACCCAGTGTGGGTAAATTCAAGTTTTTAAAATTTTGGCCTAAATGTGGTGATAGAGGAAAGGTCATGAAGTCACCAAAGTCATCCTCACAAATGATCTTACCAGATTTCATGGCATTCTGGCCAATAGACAATATTAAAATGTACATTCTGGTCTAAGGGTTGTGCTACAGGGAATGTCATGAGGTCAACAAAACTGACAGGATTCATTGCCTGGGAAGCTTGAGAATGCTCAGCAAATTATTCAGAAATCTGTTCATTACCTTTATTGTTTGTTGTAAAAAAGTTTGCCCTGACGTTAGCGCAAGAGGAAAGGTCACAGGGTCACCACAATCAAGGGGAGTCGTGACTTAACCAGCTGCAACGTTATAAAGCGGTTTCGTCTCATTATGAATCTTTGGTCTGAACTGGACTTAAGCCACAGTAATGGAACAGAACTCTCACTTAAATTAGCCAGACGTATCAAAATAAGCCAGGCTTTTCCTTTATCCACCTTGATGAAACACCCCCTGGTCTATTTTGGAGAACAAAAAAACATCCATATGAATAAATAAATTACCTAAATTGTGTTTTCCTCTTCATCCTCACTGGTGTCTGGACTACTGAGGCCACTTAGATCTTCCGCTTCAACATGTAGAAGGACAGAGGCCTCAGGACCTAAAGCAGTCTTGTACTGTTGGAGGACGACTTGCAACCTTTCTGACACCTCAGACAGTCTTCTTCTTAAGAGACAGCAGAGTCCCTCATTTCCCTTGTCTACGTCTCAAAATACAAAAGAGATTACATTAAAGACAAACTACATATTAAGATTGCTTCATAAGGCCAAAGAACTTCAATGGAGGAGATTCATGTAACAGCCATAGTACAACAAATCTGCACATCTCTCAAGCAAATGTGACACACTTTACACAGTAAGCCTTACTGACTTGTGACCATAGCGAACAACTATAATCCCCATTTTATTATGTAAAAGCCAAATGATCACGGCAAACAGAGCATCCAAGTTCTGTAACTGAGAGACTGATATGGTTTGATTTTTTTATTCATACTTTATAATATATTATAATATAATTATATTGACATGGGTTTTATTCAACTTACCCTCCTCAGCCATCTTGTTCTTGAGAACCACTGCCAGGCTCTGCAACCATGTGCAGTGTTGTGCCATCTCCATCACCAATAAAGCTTGTTTCCTCTTGCAGTCGCATTGTCAACATCACTTGGTCATGCAATTGTTTCTTGATTGAAATGTTTGCTAAGAATCAATAAAAGTTATATGCATACATGAGACAATCTTGCATAATAACACTGCAATGTTTTGTAACTACAAACATGTACTTTTTTATCCAATTCATTTATAATAAAAAACTGAAAATACACACATAAACTACCGGTAAATGAATTTTACAACACTCAATATGTTACATGCATGCCTTAGTTAATTATACTCTATATAGCAGAGCAGTAAATAAATTCTTGTGAAGCATCTGAAAACTTACATACCAATGCCATGAACCTCCCACGGCCATATCTGAGACACAGTGCTCTCTCCAGTGAGGGAATGCTCCACCACAGCAACGTCAATGTTGTGGCAGAGTCTAGTACAAGACTATTGTATTTCTCTATCTCCTGAAGAAGGAGCTTTTTGTCTTCTGCCAGCTTCCTTCGAAGGTGGTGTCAAAGCTTGCTGCTGCCTAGAAAGACACAGGGATAGAGGTTTGTGACAGAACCGTTCAACAAGAAAAAATGTATTGCAGCCAAAAAGTGAAAGCACATTGTGCTTTTATTACTTTAGAATGGGCAGTTATAAAATAAAATTGATTCAATGTATTTGTTGGTGGAGTAGGATGCATACAGTAGCTTCAATTTATTAACCTATTATACTCTATAGTTATACCATTCTGACGGTATAAAGTTTGCTTCAACTGCCTCATACTAAGGCCATGTCCACACTAATAAGTTTTCGTTTGAAAACTTATATTTTTCTTTCCGTTTTGGCCTTACGCCCACACTGAGACGGCGTTTTAAGTCAACGAAAACGTAGCTTTTGGAAAACGCTCTCCAAAGCGGATAAATTTAAAAACACCGTCTTCACGTCGTAGTGTGGACTGTGAAAACGGAGGCTTTTGAATACGATGACGCATTTTTAGTCATGTGATGCAGTCATATGACCAATTCAGCCAAGATTAAGCCTTGTTAAAAATTAATGTCAGTTTGTACATACTGCAGATTGCGTTTCTTCAAAGGAGACGGAATGTTTACTCGCAGTTGTTGTTTAGCGGCGGAACTCGAGGACAGTTGCGTTTCAGACCGTACATGGAGTGGAGATTTTGGGTGAGACCTGGACGCTGCCGTGCGTGGTGGGATAACTTTGTGTGTGGAATTGTCGTGCCTGAGGAGTGGCGTGAAAACTTTAGGATATCAAGGGATTCTCTGTATCATCTGAGTGAACTGTTACGACCTCACATTCAAGGCCAGACAACACGACTGAGATCACCGGTGGACGTTGTTACAAAGGTTGCATGTACTTTATACTATTTAAGCGACGAAGGTAGACTGCGGAAAACGGTGAATGCGTTTGGATTAGCCCGACAAACTGTGTCTAAAATAATCAGAGAAGTGTGCAGGGCTATCACATTTCACCTGGATTACTGATTAATGTGTAATCACTTCAACCAACTAATTAAGTATTCTCGTAAGTGTATAATCTGCCATTTAGAATACATACAAGCGAGCCGCTCGAATGGCGGAAGCCATGTTGCGCATCCATCTTGAAAATACATTAGCCAAAGAGGGACATACCTGGAAATTCGAGCTTCGCCTTTTGCGTTTTTACACTCAGTGGCACCGTGACGAATGCGAGGGGGAGATTACTCGCGACCGCCGCAGATTTGAAATAATATGGCCTCGGAAGGGGAGGGGCTAGAAAGTAATATTCAGTTGGTAGTCATATACAATTTCACCGCTAGGTGGGAGTAAATCCCACAAAGTGGCGGCTCTAGACCACAGTAACTGGGGGGGCCAGGCAGGGGCCACTTGTTCTTTTAGGGGGCACACCTTTAAAGTGTAAATTGCAGGTTAAATTTTTCACGAAGATAATGCAATGTGCTTACTAAACATAAAGATAAGAACCGCCCACCATTGTTTTGTATGTTTTTTATACCAAAATGCTGAATATAATATGAAAAGTTGGTACGTTTTACAGTGGTTTTAAGCACGCCCCCTCCCTTCCACTAGGCTGGGTGTGACGTCATAAAAGGGACTCCAAGCTTTTACTGTCTATGCTCCAAGCCTAGAGTTACGTTATATTGGAGACCTAGCTAGCAAAAATGGTTAACTATTGTGTTTGTGCGGGATGTACGAATACATCAATAACGGGGGAGAGGCTCCACAAGTTCCCTAAGGACAAACGGCTGATTCGTGCCTGTAAGTGTTAGCATTACCCGAGGTAGAGCTTAGATCGGGCCCAGAAAATCAAGCCCGACCCTACCCGAGCCTGTGCACGTTGTGTTCGAGCCCGGCCTGGCCCGACACATTAACTGTATTATGAGCCCGAGCCTGATTTAAACCCGACTATTTTTTTAAGCGTGGGTCGTTATAATTGACGTTCTCAACAACTTTCTATGTTCAGGGTTCCTACACAATTTCCATTTCAAAATTCCATACTTTTGCAGACTCAAATTTCCAGACTTCCCTACAGATTCTAGGGGTCGCTGTTTGACAAAAACAGAATTCCTGCATAGTGTGCCTTTAACTGGTTCTGATAAATTGTTTTAAAATTCAACTGCTAACAAGTATGTTACATTCTAAAGATTTATTATTGGCGTTTTCGCCTTTTATTAGGATAGGAAAGTAGCTAGACAGGAATATCTGGAAAAGTCCATGAGCCAGGACTCGAACTCGGGTCTCCTGAAGCACAACGGCGCTACATGGCGACGCACTTACCCACAATGCTATCAGCACCGACAAGTATATTACACTCTGAGTCAAAATGTGTATGCTATCATGTTAAATTTTTAAATTTGTAGCTAATGTTGCTCGTACAAGTCAATTAACACCAAACCCAGTCAAGTTCAAAGCAATGCTAAAACAGTGCAATGTTGTTCATTTTTGTAATTTTGTAAATTTAAATAACTGTAAACCCCTACATAAACAGAAGGGATGTTCATGTACAATTAACCAGAAAATTTGAAAATAGAGCTAAAGTCAATTGACAATGCTTAATTGGCTGTTAGGTACAGCAAACTTGTAAATACTGTTTAACCAATAGGCAAATAATAAATAAAATATTTAGAAATCCTACATTAAAATAATGCCTTTGGTGACCTCAACGAACAAAATGCTAAATCAGTCACAAAAAAATTAAAGGGGTAATTTACCCAAAAATTTCTATCATCATTTACTTACCCTCATGTCATTCTAAGAAATGACTCTTTACATTAAGGTAGTAGCCTAGTGAGAACAGGGTGTTGGGGGAATCACTTTTTTCTCTCTTTTTCATCAAACCGCAGTTTTTGCAAGGTTACTCAACGGGTAAATGGCAATTGAGAATTTTTTCTTTTTAAATCGAGTACTTGAATTTAATTAAGGAATCATGTCTGCCCTAATTGTGATCATGTTGAATTGCAAAACTATGGTGGCCCAGTACTGCACAACACAACACAACACAACACAACACAACACAACACAACGAAAAGCAAATATGAGTTAACGCGGAAACAAGCAACAAAACAACGGAAATGCTCCCTCTCCTTTCTAGGTGCATTAAAGCTAAGGACTTCATGCTAGAGGTCATTGTCTAACAAAATCCAAGTTTCTGTTTTTGTTTTTTTTAAAACCCTTCAACTGCATTTATTGCTTTTAAAAACAGCCAAATAATTTGTATTAGGGGTGTAACAGTTCACAAAATTCATGGTTCGATACGATACAGTGGTGTCACGGTTCGCTACGTTTTCGATACAGTAAAAAGAAAGAAACGCCAGAGAAATTTCCTTTAAAACTAACATCATGAAGTATGACCTGTTAGATTCAAGTGTATCTCTCCTTGAAAGAAAGAACGTATTATCTTGATGTTTTGAGAGGACTCCTGTTTATAGTTAGAGCCTGGCCAAATCCAACCTTGAAGAAGCTGTGTGTCGGTGTGCGTGTTATTCTTCTTGGTTACAGGTTAAGGAACCACTGGCATCATTGGAGATTGACTGAGTTGTGGTTCGGGACATGCTGGCGCCCAGCAACCCAAATCTGCTTCAGTCTAATGTTTATCTATTTATTAACCAAAGAGAATCATTCAACCTGAAGCGATGACGTAGCTTAGACCTTGGTGAAGGGTATAATTGCTGTGATCTTTGTACTGCGAGACGGGGCAGCCTACGAACTCCATGTGAGTTTTGAAGCTGACTTCTGCCTGATGAAACTGCAAACTATCTTCAGTAAAACTTTATTATAATTCTGACTCCGGGTCTTCATTCATCAGATCTGGTTCTGGGTCTTTGACTGTAAATCCCCTTACAGCTCCCTAGTTTACAAGTCAGGCTTCCGATCAGGGAGTCGGCCATTTTAAGGGTTGTCTCAACAGCAGAATTTTACCAGTGCACTGAAATGTTAATTTCTAAAAAGTACCACAATGCACTTTGAAAACCAGGAAGCATCAATGAAATTAAGAATGACTATTAAAGGATTAATTCACCCAAGAACAACTCTGTTAAAATACATATTATACATAGTTCCAGTCCTTGATTCTGATTGGCTGAGCCGCATTCTAAGGCGTTGTAAATTACTCAACAAACACACACCTGTGACCGCATTACATTAGTGTTACTGCGCAACTGCTGTTTGTGATTCTTTGTTGCTCAGTGTGTTGCTTGGCAACCTCTTTGGAACTACATTGCTTGGCAGAGGAATACATGTGTTATAACGTTGCTGGTGTTTATTGTATGAATAAAATAAATATTAAAATGAATAATTTTATGGAGTAACCGTTTTATAAAAGCAATAAGCCCCTTTGAAACTGTGTTTTACAGTGAATTTAGAACAGCTAAGGGGGTTTTAGGCACTCCGCTCCACGCCGTAGCTAACAACGCCCCTTAGCTGTTCTAAATTCACTGTAAATCAGGGCTTCGCAGGGCTTATTGCTTTATTATACACCATATGAACAATCATCTTATGTACATTATGTATTATAACAAATGCCTGCAGAGGGCGCTAACGGCCTGGTGTTCAAATCCTTGTTTAATATTGGCCAAAAAACATTTAATTCAAATGTTCACGTATTGTTTAAATTAAAAAAAAAAAAAAAAAAATGCTACAGCCACTGTAATTTCTTGAACAAGAACATGTGGACCAAGCACAAGGGATTAAACTTTTTATGTAAAATTGTGATGAACAGTTAGCATATTTAGCAACATACTGATGTATCCTCCTGTCAGTCCCTCCAGAAAAACGTGATTATGTGATCGCATGATTTAATGCATAATCAGCCAAAGTCCGCATATTTATGCAGGGCCCACATTTTTTCAAATACGATTTCCGCGCAAAATATGAGGGGCTTGCATGATTTCATAATCCCCGCATTTTTGTTGCAAAAAGTCACATATATCTTAGCAGAAAGTTGAAAAATGTTGCGTTTGCTTCACACAAGAGCAGCCATTTTCCCCTGTTGCCATGGGAACATTATGAAGTGACGTAATTACGCGACGTGAACATCATCGAAAAGCATAGACAGTAAAAAAAGCTGTAAAACAGGAAGCACACATTTTATTTTTTTTATATTTTATTTATTCATTTTTACAGAAGTTGTAGCATATTCCTTTTGTAAAGCTACAGAACTAGTTTGACTCATCAATGTTTTGTAAGTTTGAGTCATGTGTTTATTAAGGTCTGAAATAAAAGATGAGAACTGAAATATTCCCAGCACTTTCTGTGATGTAGTATGCTATACTTGACCGATCTTCTGGGGTGTCCTAGCATATAAAACAAAAACAGCTCCTTATAAAAAAAAATTAATATTGTAGTAGTTTTATAAACAAAGGTTTATTTTATTTTAAGTTTGCAAGGCTCTGGATTAACATTTGAGGGCAGCAATTTTATTAATAATGTCGAAATAATAATTCAAAAGCAAACCGATTCAAAAATAAATATTTAGGAGTGGAAAAGGCAGCCACCTACTGGTTTACGAGTTTTCCTACGTCTTGAAACTTTTTGTTTTATAAATGGGGCTTATCTTTGAAAAATGAACAAATAATGTTTTGGTCATCACATTAGAAATAACATTTAAATATGATCATATTTGAGTTTTGAAGTGCTCGAAAAAGATGTTTGACGTACTTGAAAGCATTTTACTATTCCTGCCAGAGAGAGAGAGAGGAAAGAGAAATGGGGAACAGAGAAATTTGGGATGAAGACCACCTTCTTCTTCTATGCCTGTTTCTCTCATATGTCTTACACATGTATAAAAATAATAAATAAGAGATCTCTTGGAAAAATAACTGGTGTAACTTCCATGATTCAACCATAACGGGGAAAGCTTAATTTTCAAATCTACAGTAGCGTTACATTTCATTACATTACAAGTCATTCAGTGTCCACAGCTTGTTAGTTTACTAGAGAAATGAACTCTAAAGAAGAGCATTTCGCTATACATGCACAATAATATATATTGTGCCTATATATAGCCTATATATTCATTATGTTTTACATAACTTGTTAGTTATGTCTTAATTATTTAGTGTATGTTTAAATAAAACTGTCATGAAAACACTTTGACAGCCACTGTGTAAATTGTTACATTTCAACGAGTTGGAGTAAAAACAGTTTTAGAATTAGCTGTAGAAGTTAATGTAAAAAAACTGCAATTTACATTACAATTTTGTAGATTATTATACTATCCAAAAATAAATAGCAATTGAATTTAACATTTTGGGCTCTGTTGTTAATTGTAGCCTTTAATATTGTAGTAATATGGCTCCCTGTATAGTTTTACAGCATTAGTTGTGCTAGATTTCTATCCTTAAAGGGACAGTTTGTTCAAAAATGAAAATACTGTCATCATTTACTCAAGTTGTTCCAAACCTGTATGAATAGCTTTCTTCTGCTGAATGCAAAAGAAGATATTTTGAAGAATGTTGGTAATCAAAGAGACTTGAGGTTGAATAAATGATGACAGAATTTTCATTTAGGGTGAACTATCCCTTTAAGAAAATGTATTATAATTAAATTTATTTAAAGCCACAATTTGTTCAGTTGCACTGTTTAATAAAAAAGAAAAGAAGCAGCAATTTTATGTTTAGTGTTTGAGTGTGTTTATGTTTTGGAAAGTATGAACTTCTCAGGTTCACTTGAAGGTATAGACAAATTTCGAGCCAACGTCACAGTTACGTCACGGCGTTAGCTGGAGGCAAAACGAAGGGAAAACTGCAGGCGGCAAATACAAACCAGTACAGATTCGGCTACATAATAAGGAGCTTAAATTGTTATTATTATTATTAAATGTCATCTTGTTGTGTTGTTGGGTGCAAGAATCAATGAAAAATAAATATGCTGTATCTGGAATTTTTATTTCTAGAAAATATTCACATCATTAAAATTGCACCGTAATGTCACTCTTTACATTGTCGTCTTCTTGGCGCTGGCTTGGCAGAACTGCGGATGGTACCACACAAGTCTTGTACATGACCATTCAGCACATAGTTATAGGCATCTAAAGATTTATATGCACTCAGTTTCTCTTTACGCTCTGTTTCTCTATCGGACAGGTGTAGAAGTCAGGCCACTCAACCGGAGGTAGCCTAGCGTTAACGTTAATCCTGTCAGATCGTCCATCCATCCGTCTGTTAAAATTAACTTTTGAAAATAACAATCGCGGTCCTGGACAGTGAGTGACCTTGCAAATTAAGATAAATCGGATTTTCTTCAGTCATTGTTAAAAAACAAGCTAACAAAACTTGCAAACTAGCGTTAGTGAAGCGGCCAGAGGGAACGTTCTGCCTCCACCTAAGCTCTGCCCACAAAAAAACGCCACCATGTTTACCAACTGAAAAGGGGTCTATTGGCCTTTCGCCGGCCCCTCCCCAAAACGGCCATTGTCCAATCACACATCATAGCAACCGTTACTATGTGAGCAGGTCCGTCAAACATTGACTCCAAGCAAGATGGTGAAGCGGTGCGCCCACGGCGTTTGTAAATCGGACACTAGGTACCCCGAGAGATTGTCTGGAGGAGTTGTGTTATTTCCATTCCCAAAGCCGAAAACACAACGTGAGCGGTGCCTACAATGGATAAAAACAGTGTGGACGGCCCCACTCCCAGTTACATGTGTCGAAAAAAAACATGGTTAACTCGCGTGCAGCGTGCGTGAGACTGAGACACTGAGATTAGTCAAAGAAACATGGAGAACGCAGATCAAGAGGATCCACAAAGGAATTACGTTTTCTAAAGGGTTGTTGTTAACATGATATTTTCTGGGGGAAATGAGCAGCAGTCACTAGCAGTGCAGCACCCGTAGGCTAACGTTTAGAGGAGTGCACGCTCGCAACGGGGAAAGCATGAAGCTTACTTGACAACATCAGTTCATATATCAATATTGTAACGAATAGAAATAACCTTAAATAATGTATGGTTATCTGCATATTTCCGTCTCTTATGTATAGTTACTTTTTAAACACGAAAATCGCATTCAGCATGACACGCAAGCGGTTGCCGTGGTAATGAACAACCTGCTTGTTAAAGCGAATGTATAATCCTGTATCTGAGGCAAAATTACTAAATATGCAGTGCGAGTTATATATTTCTAACTCCAAACAATTAGCCACTGAACGAGCTTATGAAATCTTCTTCAAGGCTGTGCTGGTTGCATTTGAGGTAACTTACAGGTCATGGGGTTTCTCAGATTTCCCTTGAGACCGGTATAAGCATTAGCCTCGATAGTAGTCGTGTCTCCTTCATTGCGTATTTTTATATTTTGAATATATGCATACTGTAACCCCTTTTGCCTCGATGTGCGGGATTCTTGAGGGGAGGGGGGGTCCGGGATTCTTGAGGGGGGGTGCGGGATTCTTGAGGGGAGGGGGGGGGGGGGAGTGCGGGATTCTTGAGGGGAGGGGGGGAGTGCGGGATTCTTGAGGGGAGGGGGGGGGGTTAGTGTTGGCCTATACGCTGATTTCACGCAGCCGCCATTTTGAAATCGAAAGCGAGGCTCCGGTGGGAAGAAAACCGGAAGTATCAACTTGAATCACAGGAGAGTTGCGAATGCGGTGGCGTATTGTTGTGTTCCAGGCTGTACATCCTATCAACGGAAAGAGAGTGATAAAAAGATATCCTTTCATCGCTTTCCGAGTGACCCAAAAGCCTCTCGTGAGTGGATTGTGAAAATAAGAAGGGATATTGGACCTCATTTTCAGGTAAGCGAAATAACTTAACTAACGCTATCTTTCCAAGTTACACACGTTTTGGATGGCAGCTATCAAACTAATAAAATGATTCTCTCATAAGATTACAGACAACACGAGAGTATGCTCCAAACATTTCACTCTGGACTGCATTGTTCTTTCACTCACGGGTTTACATAGACTGAAACGGGGAAGCGTGCCGACTTTGTTTAAATGGTGCTGTGAACTCAAGCCCAGAAGGACACTTCAGCGAAATCAAGGGTGCATTAACTAACTTGTTTGATGACATAATCTGAATAATCTTAAAAATATTAGGATTTTATGTTATGAAAATATATACTATTGTCTTTTCATTGAGTCATTTAAACCTCTCTGAATGTGATAGTAATGTTTTATCATATTACAAGTACCTAACCAAACTGACATTTTTTATGTCAAACCTATATATATATATATATATATATATATATATATATATGTATGTGTGTGTGTGTGTGTGTATATATTAATGTGTGTGTGTGTGTGTGTACATGCTGATTTCTGTCATTTCTTACAGCTGCACATTTTGGTATAATTTACATTGTATTTATCTTATTGGCTGCTATATATATATTTGATAGATATTACAGGTTGTTTCAGGTTCAGTTTATGTAATGTCTATAATGTGACGACTGTACATAACATAACAGTACTAGCCTATATGAACTGCCAAGACTAAAATCGTGATTTTGTTAATTTACAGTGTCTGTGATATTGAAACACTTGTGGAAGAAGAGGAGGACCATTCATTTCCTGATCAGAACACAAGAGAACAGTGAGTCATCTATCTCAGACCTAAGGGCAGGGACACACCAAGCCGACGGTCAGCCATGTCGGTTAAATCGGTCAATGGTTCAATTCAACTCCTCAATCGAACTTATTAAGCTTGATCGGATTGAAAGGGGTGCTGTAGACTTGAAAAAATCTGATCAATAAGAAAAACATAAAGCATTTAACCCTCTGGGGACGGATTGGGCGGTACCGCCCAAAATGGCATACTTTTACAAATGTGTAATTATCTTAAAAACTATTAATGATAGAGAGGTGCGGTCTTTTTTGCCGTCTTCCTCAGATTCCGCTGAAAACAGTGATAACAAACTTACCCGGCTTGTATACACACATCCTTGTTGCGCAATACCACTACATCAAAGGCCAATGAAATCGATGTTGTTTGGCAGATTCACGAGCAACAACCAATGGAAAAATTGCCGATGGAGGAATATTTTTCTTACCCAATCAGAGGAAGGTTACCATGACGTATTCTAGCAAATCGGAGGACTCTGTAGCCTTGCAAGGGGTGAACAGCGTTGAAAGGCAGAGAAGAGTCGACAGAAAGCGAACGGACGCGCCGGCATCGAGTATAAACAAGGCTTTACGGAGCGAGAGCGCACAGAGATATGAGAGGGAGACGGAACAATTATAATATATTTATATATACACATACAATTATAGCATTATTTATTGTTTTAGCACTTTTATGATGGCAAGCAGTAAACGATTTACGGTGGAATAAGCTCTAGAACAATTACTGGAGAGTGACGAGGAGAAAGTATTGCTTAGAAAATTCTAACCATTCCTAAGAAAAACGCCTGGGACTATATGTAAATAAAGTTAAATTTTTCATTGTTCTTTACACATTTTATTTAACAATTACACATGTATGTCAAGCAAAGGCTTTGACAAATATATTTTTTGTTCAAAAACTGTTCACTATTGTTGTGTGATGTGTGATTTTCAGAAATAAATGCCAAAAATCGAATTTCCGTTTTTGAAATTCTCTAGTTTATTGTACATTTTCACTCATACTTCCTTTATAAACATATTACATGCGTGCTTATGTTAGCTTAGGGTCTTCTGCATCCATAGATACCAAACACATAGTGTTCCATCTCCATTACATATAGTTTATAACCCCAAATGTAAAAATAGAGAAAACGGACCAAAAAGAGCTTAGTCCCCAGAGGGTTAAACTCTTGAACCAGACTTCATGAGTCTTGATGCATACTAGAGCCCTTTTACAGTAAGATCTCATATAAACTGAACTTTTAAATCAGATTGGATCAATTGATGAAAATTAGAGCATGTAAACATATCTAATAACCTTCTTGATACTTATTTTTGTTCTTCATTTAATTTTCTCTTTTTTTCTTAATACACAGATCTAACAATGGTTTTGGGGCACTGCAAGACCATGATTACCTGGAAACGTCTCCTACCATGAAAGAGCAGCTGAATGCAGCACGGAAGGAGATTGCTCGTCTGACAGAAGAAAATGAAAATTTTGTCTACAGCGATTCCAATGTGAGCCCAAGATGATCATGTTTTACACAGGATTCAAAGATTATGAGACCCTCAAAGCACTCTACCTGTCTCTTCAACCTACAGCACAGTCTCTGGTGAGATGGAGTCAAATGCAAAGACATAATAAAACAGAACAGACTGTAACTGTAACGAATAAACTTCGGAAGCAAATGCAAGTTACTCAGTTTATTTGAATATATATAACACAGGCAACAGGCTGCCATGTTGAATATATATAACAAAGGCAACAGGCTAGCGGCGCAGGGACTCGATGGTCAGATGTCACAGATGCAGGAAGTGATGAGAAGTGACGATCAACGAGACGAATCCAGAACATCCACACGAACAGACAGGAACAAAGACGGATAACTGGAACGTATAGGGGATCAGACACCGGACACCAACCAACAAACAACGATCTGACAATGAAGATGAGAAGTTGATGAGTTTATATACACAGGAATGGATAGACTGCAGCTGGTGATAAGGTAATGAGTGATTGCCGAACGAGCGCTGATGAACGGCCACGCCCCTCTGATCAGCGCACACACAACAACAACAGAAACACGAGACAAGAAGAAGACATAGGATTTACCAACCGTGACAGTACCCCCTTCCCTAGGAACGCCTCCTGGCGTTCCCAGACTCCCTTACCTGCCGATTGTAATCATCGATAAGGGAGTGATCCAGGATGTCTCTAGCCGGTACCCAACTTCTCTCCTCCGGACCGTAACCTTCCCAGTCCACCAAGTACTGGAATCCGCGTCCCCTCCGTCTCGAGTCCAGAACACGATTGACCGAATAAGTGGGTTCCCCGTCTACGAGACGCGGCGGGGGGGGGGGAACCAGGGCTGGCGGATTAATGCGAGCAAAAAAAACGGGTTTGATTTTAGATACATGAAAGACGGGATGAATCCTCCTGTACACTGGAGGAAGATTCAGGCGGACTGTCACCGGACTAATGATCTTGGTGACAGAAAACGGGCCAATGAATTTAGGTGCGAGCTTATTCGAAACGGAGCGGAGAGGAATGTCCTTGGTAGAAAGCCAAACTTTAGAACCGACGACGTATACGGGAGGCCTCCGCCGGTGGCGATCGGCTTTGGCCTTGGTGCGCGCCCCCACTTGGAGTAGAGTCTCACGGGCTCTAGTCCAAGTGCGGTGACACCTCTGGACGAAGGCGTGGACAGAGGGGACCGCGACTTCGGATTCCAGACTAGGAAAAATAGGTGGCTGGTAACCTACGCTACACTCAAATGGTGATAGGCCCGTGGATGACACTGGCAACGTGTTGTGGGCGTACTCCACCATAGACAGTTGCTGACTCCAAGAGGAAGGATTCTTGGACACTAAACATCGCAGCGTTAGCTCCAAATCCTGGTTGGCTCGCTCAGTTTGACCATTGCTCTGGGGATGGAACCCAGAGGACAGACTGACAGTCGCCCCCAGAAGTTTACAAAACTCTCGCCAAAATTTGGACACAAATTGGGGTCCCCTGTCAGAAACCACGTCTGTCGGGAGGCCATGAATCCGAAAGACGTGATCAACGACAATCAACGCTGTCTCCTTGGCAGAGGGTAATTTGGGCAAGGGAATTAAATGGGCAGCCTTCGAGAACCGGTCCACCACGGTCAAAACTACCGTGTGACCCTGGGAGGGTGGGAGGGCGGTGATAAAATCTAGTGCGATATGGGACCAGGGTCTCGAAGGTACCGGCAGCGGTTGGAGTAACCCATCTGGAGGTCGATTGGAAGTTTTACCCGTGGCACAAACTGAGCAGGCCAATACAAAACTGTGAACATCACGAGCCATGAGAGGCCACCAGAATCGTTGCTTGACTAAAAACATAGTGCGATTAACTCCCGGATGACAAGCCACATTGGAACAGTGTCCCCACTGAATAACGCTGGACCGTAAACTCTCCGGCACAAACAAACGGTTCGGTGGGCAACGAGTCGGAGGCGTTACCCCTTCTAAGGCCTTCTTGACCTTCGATTCGACCTCCCATGTGAGTGTAGAGATAAATAGGGTCTCTGGTAAAATGCACTCGGGAGAAGACGAGCGATCGGAACGGTCAAAAATGCGCGATAAGGAATCGGGTTTGATGTTTTTAGAACCCGGGCAGTACGAGAGAGTAAAGTCAAAACGTCCGAAAAAAAGATCCCACCGAGCCTGCCTGGAATTAAGTCTTTTAGCCGTACGAATTCTTGTGATCAGTCCAGACGATAAAAGGTACCCCCGACCCTTCTAACCAGTGGCGCCACTCCTCCAATGCTAGCTTGACCGCCAACAACTCTCTGTTGCCAATGTCATAATTGCTTTCGGCAGGGGATAGACGATGAGAAAAAAACGCGCAAGGGTGCACCTTGTCGTCTGAAGGAGAGCGCTGGGATAACACTGCACCTACCCCCACCTCTGACGCATCGACCTCCACCACGAACTGACGTGAAGGATCAGGGGTTATCAGGATGGGGGCTGAAACAAAGCAACCCTTCAGTTTGGCAAACGCAGCTTCTGCTGCGTCTGACCACCTGAACGTCGTTCTGGGGGAGGTCAAGGCGGTCAGAGGCGCGGCTAGTCGGCTGAAATTGCGAATAAAACGCCGGTAAAAATTGGCGAACCCCAGAAATCTCAGTAGGGCCTTACGGGAATCTGGACTTGGCCAATTTACCACAGCCTTAACCTTGTCAGGATCCATGCGCATTCCCTCAACCGAGATGATGTGACCTAGAAAAGGAACAGACTGTGCATGAAACACGCATTTCTCCGCCTTGACAAAAAGCCCATTCTCTAGCAACCTCTGAAGCACTTGTCGGACATGTTGCACGTGTTCCTGGAGAGACGATGAAAAAATCAATATATCATCCAGGTAGACATATATGAATTGATCGACCATGTCTCGCAAAACGTCATTGATAAGTGCTTGGAAGACCGCTGGGGAGTTGGAAAGGCCGAACGGCATAACCAAATATTCAAAGTGCCCCCTAGGGGTGTTAAAAGCGGTCTTCCACTCATCCCCCTCCCTGATGCGGACCAAATGATAAGCATTTCTTAAATCCAATTTCGTGAAGATAGATGCTCCTTGCAACCTCTCGAAAGCTGAAGACATCAACGGCAAAGGATAAGTATTCTTTACCGTGATGTTGTTCAACCCCTGGTAATCAATACAAGGTTGCAACGATCCATCTTTCTTCCCCACAAAAAAGAACCCCGCCCCCGCTGGAGAAGAGGAAGGGCGGATGAATCCCGTTGCTAGAGAATCAGAAATGTATTTCTCCATGACCTCTCTCTCTGGGACAGAGAGTGAATATAATTTGCCCTTAGGCGGAGACGTACCTGGCAGTAACTCTATAGCACAGTCATAGGGACGATGCGGAGGAAGAGAATCAGCCCGAGACTTACTGAACACCTCCTTCAGGTCCCGATACTCCGTGGGCACGCTAGATAAATCCACTGTGTCCTCCTGCAACACATGAACAGAAACAGACGGAGTCTAACCGGAAGGAGAGTCGATGTCGATGAGGTCTTCTCGGCGGAGATCCCACCCGATAGTAGCCTCATACTTACTATCGGGCTGGGCCTTTTAACGGACAGTTATAGGCGAAGTGTCCCTTTCCTGCACAGTACAAGCAAAGGCCCTGGGATCTCCGCCTCTCCCTCTCCTCCCGGGAAAGCCGGGCTCGACCCACCTGCATGGGCTCGGGATCGTAGACGGGGCTGACTGCGTCCTCACCTCCAGCGCGTTGACCCTCTGATTCCGCCGAAGAACGGTAATTGGGTACTCTCCGATCCACTCGAGACGGCCTGGCGTCCACTCTCAATGCTAGAGCGATTAAATCGTTGAGTTTGGGGGGTAAGTCCATGGCATATATCTCTCTTTGGACGCGGTCAGCCAGCCCATGCAGGAACATATCCCACTGCGCCTCCTCGTTCCATTGGCTCTCCGCCGCCAGAGTCCGAAACTCAATAGAGAAGTCCGACACGGATCGTTGTCCTTGCCGCAAATCAGCCAGCATTCTGGCTGCTTCTCTGCCCACCAATGCCCGGTCGAAGACACGTTTCATTTCGTCGGAGAGCGCTTGGAACGAGGTGCAGCAGTCATCCTGGTTCTCCCACACCGCCGTTCCCCATAGCGCCGCTCTCCCGGTCAGCAGCGTCAACACAAAGGCCACCTTGGTCTTTTCCTCACGGAAGGTTCTAGGTTGTAGAGAGAAGTGCATGGAGCATCTAGTTAGAAAAGCTCGACAAAAATTGGGTTCACCTGAGTATGTCTCCGGGGCTGGTAAGCGAGGCTCCGACTGGGAGGGGTCCACTGGTGGTATTTGGGGAAACGGCGGTGGGACCGGCGCAGTGGGAACGCGCAGCTGTTGGACTTGCTGGGTGAGCCCGGACACCTGCGCCACTAACGCCTGAACAGCGCGAGCTGTGTCGTTGATGTTTCTTTCTTGGTTCTCAATGAGCTGTCTGCTGTTGTTGACAAAATCCTCCAAGGTTTCTGAAGTGCCACTCGCTGCTTCCATCTTTGGTCAGATCGTTCTGTAACGAATAAACTTCGGAAGCAAATGCAAGTTACTCAGTTTATTTGAATATATATAACACAGTCCAAAGGCAACAGGCTAGCGGCGCAGGGACTCGATGGTCAGATGTAACAGATGCAGGAAGTGATGAGAAGTGACGATCAACGAGACGAATCCAGAACATCCACACGAACAGACAGGAACAAAGAAGGATAACTGGAACGTAGAGGGGATCAGACACCGGACACCAACCAACAAACAACGATCTGACAATGAAGATGAGAAGTTGATGAGTTTATATACACAGGAATGGATAGACTGCAGCTGGTGATAAGGTAATGAGTGATTGCCGAACGAGCGCTGATGAACGGCCACGCCCCTCTGATCAGCGCACACACAACAACAACAGAAACACGAGACAAGAAGAAGACATTGGATTTACCAACCGTGACAGTAACAGCTGGCTTTCATGCTCACGACATTTGTCTCTTTGACCAGTTTTTCTTGTTTCTCTGCCGTATGAGGCAGGGGCTTCTTTCTGCAGATTTAGCTGTAAGGTTTAATCTGTCAAAGGCCACAGTCAGTCGGATATGTATAACTTGGGCTAACTACCTTTATTTCATGCTTGGCACACTACCAGTATGGCCAAGTAGAGAGGCTGTAGACGAGCTAATGCCACCTTGCTTCAAGCAGACCTTTCCCAAAACACGCATCGTGCTAGATTGTACTGAGATACATATTCAAACGGCAAGCTCAAAGGTTCTTAACACCGTGACATACTCTCATTACAAGGGCACCACGACTTTGAAATCCCTGATTGGCATTACCCCTTTGGGTCAGTTAGCTTTGTAAGCAACCTATACACAGGCTCCATCTCTGACAAGGAAATCACCAAAGAGTCAGGCATTCTAAAACTCCTCGAGCCAGGTGATGAAGTAATGGCTGATAAGGGCTTTCTTATCAGAGATCTCCTTGCTGACATAGATGTCAGTCTTGTAACCCCAACATTCACAGGCCCAAGTGGACAATTCAGTAAAGATGAAATTGCACACACCCAAGAGATTGCCCGCTTGAGGATACACGTAGAGAGGGCTATCAGACGCATCAAAGAATATCACATTTTTGATGGTGTACTACCCCTTTCACTCTGTGGTTCAGTCAACCAGATGTGGACTGTTTGTGCTCTACTGACAAATTTTCAAGGACCTCTATTTTAAATGAAAGTTTCACTCATAAAATAATAAAAACTTGCTGAAAATGTACTCACCCTCAGGCAATCCAAGATGTAGATGAGTTTGTTTCTTCATCGGAACAGATTTGGAGAAATTTAGCATTCCATCACTTGCTTGTCAATGGATAAAATTGGAAAAACATCTACTTCTTGGATTGCATGAGTTTTTATTTTTGGGTGAAATATTCCTTTAATCCCAAAAACATACATTTTAGGTTACAGTGAAACAAAAATGTACGAGAATAGTCATTTAAATGTTACTTGGATTTATTGTTATAATTTGTACAGAAGATAGAAAATATACACTAGAACAAATTTATACAATTAAAAATAATATACTTTTGTACCCATTTGCTTTTAATGTAGAAATCAATTCTAAAACTGTACATATATTTCCTTCATACTAAGACTATATACAGTTAAATTAATTTATTAATAAAGTTATTTTTGTACAATCAGTGGAATTCAGTTTCTTTAATGTAAAAATGAGTTGTTCTAAAACTGTACATATATTTACTTAATTATATTTAAATATTTACTTATCTAATGTGTGCACTGCATGTCTGTTAGGAGTAAGTGTGTGTGGTATTCCTGGGGTGCTTCTCATTTCTTATTTGTGCATCCTCGTTTCCTTTCCTCGCGTCTCAGCTCCACCCCCTGTAGGACGCGAGGGAAGGCTGCAAGGAAAAAAAATGAGGACGGAGGAATTGAATGAAAGCTTTTTTATACATTGGAATACTTGATCACTCGAGCGTCACTTCACTGCGTCATCAGCAGTGCTCAAAGGATCTGCCCTTATGTTGTTAAAGTTTGTTTATTTAAGAAATTCATAATAAATAATAATAAAGCAAGATACCTTGTTGAAATATGTGAGTTGTGTGGTTTATGTAAACTACAAAAGTAAAGTATAAATTCAAATGATTGTGACAGATGTGAAGGGGGAGGAGAATTGATACGTGCGTCATGTTTAGTCGATAAAACTCTTCCGCAAAGGGTACACCTGTGTATCCTCGCGCATGACTCCTCTGGAAGCCTCCTCACTCCTCGATCCTCGCCTCCTCGCGGTGCAATTAGAGAATTGAGATGTCCTTCAAGATGGCTGAGCTCGATTGGTTTCCGGGTCATAGGATGGAGGACGGAGGAGCGAGGAGACGAGGAGGGATATTGAGAAGCACCCCTGGGTTTATAAGCACAAGTTGGGCAGCCAGTAGTTAAAAAAGAACAAGTCCAACTTAGTTTTTACTGAGTCCCATTTCTCTTCGTCAAAATGAATGCGCTCCAGGTGGAAGTCATTTCTGGATTTGACAACGAAGTCACACCATGTCATCCCCGTGATTCCCATTTGTCCAATCATCTGATAATAATATTCATGGCTGGTTTTGAGAGCAAGCATACCATCTGCTCTTACAGAGAGGTACTTGCACTCTAGTACACTCTCTACATCAGGACACTTGATTTCAAGTAACCCCAGAGGAGCAGTGCCGTCAACCACCTTCCGATCAGGAGATGCGCCTAAATGTGGGGCATGGGGATTTATGACAAACCCACAAGGGTAAACGTGATTACTGGTTACCTGCTCATATTGTGCAGCTGCATCCGGCTCCAGTTCCAACCCTCTCTTCATTGCCTGTGTCTGAACTGACCTTTTCTGTTTCTGCATACTGGTGGCAAGGCTGTTAAAGTCTGCAACTCGTGAGACTATCCTCTTAAAATTTGATGAAGTCAGACGCTGGGAACGAACACGGTGCCACGTCTTATTGTGGCTCTGCCCCCTCGTTTCTTTCTCTAATGCCTCAGAATCAGAGAGTGTAACAGTCATACCACCATAAAAAGTGCTCTCCTTTTCACTGAGAGATGTTGAAAAACTGCATGGTTGTGGTGGGAGAGGAAAAGGTGGGTAGGGATCAGTGGAGGTGGAGGGCAACCCGACAACTTGGTAGGTCAACGCTGATCCATGAGGCAGATGTCCGAATTCAGTTGCAACTTTATCCACGGGGTATATCTTTGATGCCTGCAGCAGTTTGTACATTTGGCTGTTGCTTCCAATTTTAGCAAGTTTTTCATGAAGTTCATTAGCAAACTGATCACTTGGTAGAGGGGTTGAAATAGGACAATACATGTTAGGTATAATTCCATGACTAGATCTTTTATAGATTGTTTGAGGTGAATTATCTGTTGGTGGCTTCAATTTTGAGATTTTAACTGTATTAATAGGTTTAGGGGCTAGACCCATAGAACGTGAAGGAATATGCCATGTCTGTGGCAGGGAGGTTTTACTAACGATAGGTGGAACGGACTTATATTCCAATTTGATGTAGTGTGCCAGGGTATACAGTAGACCAATTTGATGATTGCAGTGACCCAGGCCAGCTTTGCAGCTGCATTTTGATTCTCCGATGACAAAGGAACCTTCAGATGGAAATTCTATCTGGAAATAAAGAAACAAAATAGATAAGTCAGTATTTATTAAAAATGACAATATAAAGGTCCAGCAAGTTGTGGTAAGTCAAGGAACATTCAAACTTTCATACTATACAGGTTTGCTGTTCTCCTTACGTTTGGTACTGTTTGTAGGAAACAACAAGGTAAGTGGACAACAGTGTGATAATTGCTGAGAAGTACAGTAATTGTATTGTGAGTTGAACTGACAATACTACATGTTGGACGTGTGTTTGTGTGTGTATATATATATATATATATATATATATATATATTTTCCTGACTGTAAACATTAAAAAAAATATTCGAAATGCATGCTAACATAAAATGTCATGCTGATGTTTACAAAACGAAATAACATGGGCAAACAATGTATTTCGAATGGTTAGTCAGAGGTATCTCTCTAGCTTATTTGGCTTCGTGTAATTATTAACCTTACCTTCAATATCAATGAGGTAACCCTCAATCCAGTTGCTGTATCCTTTTAACAAAACAGCTCGAGGGATTAGGCATCCATCCTCTGCCCATTTTTCCACATCCAAGATTGTAAATCGCGGCAGCAGCTCCAAGTTGGTAGTCCAAGGCATTGTTGTTTATCTTTACTTCCGTTTTTTTTTCCCACCGGAGCCTCACTTTCGATTTCAAAATGGCGGCTGCGTGAAATCAGCGTATAGTAGGCTGTGTTATGTATCCAGATTGACTTTATGATTAGTTAAATCTGTTTTGCACATGCATCACCACAGAGTTAACCATTTCAGTTACCGGTCTCGTTCACTTCACGTCTGTGGGCGTTACGCACAGCTCAGTGTGGCCGCTCCAATTTACCTTCAATGAAATCTAACCTTAGTGTAATAGGCTCTATGCACGATCGCTTCCGCGTTTTGTCTCAGCCCGCCCAGTTACATCCGGTGCTGCGTCAGAAGCCGGTTTTGCATTAGGTGGAGATAATGGCAAATTACACTCGCTGTTTACAAAAACTTCCTGCGGTTAACGTGAATGATGTTAACAACACTGTGAGGCAGTTAGCTGTCACACATAAAAGTAAGCAAGAGAAGGGCTTTAAATTATATATTTCGACCTACATCGACAACTTTGAGGGTGAGTATTATCTCATATCGTGCGAAATCCGACTAGCGAATCAGTTTCTAAAATCGTTGTCTCCGTTTCTGAGAAAATGAATTTTATTAAAGTTTTGCCGCAATACACTTCGCTATAGAACAAGCTATGCGGAAGTAAAGACGCTGGCTGAGATCCTACCGGAAATACGTCAGCAGTGTTCGTGCATAGAGCGTATTCACAGAATTACTAAAAAATATTTTGCTACCTAAAAGTTAAAGATTTTTAATAAAACGCAAGAGATGGTCGATGTGTGAAATTTCAGGATTTATGACTGACGTTAGTCTAGTAGAATTTTCTAAAAAATATTTTGCTACCTAAAAGTTAAATATTTTTTGTGTCACGCATGCATGCATGTTGTCAGGGACCAATCAAGCTCAATCCCATTCACCACTCAGCGTTCACTCTCACCTGAGTACTGATCACAAGCACCTGTTCCCGATCAGCAGTCATTATCCAGCACTATAAAACCCATCTCACAACAGCACTCCAGCGTGAAGCCTCGAACAGGACAGACCACTTACCTGCTTGTCACCTTGTCTTCATAACCCGTTCAAAGTTAGCGAAGAGAAGTATACTTATCTGAAGAGTGTTAAACCCTGTGTCTCTGTTGATCTTCTTACAGACCCGCCAAGTGATTCCTGATCTGAGCTCCCAGCTCCTGTGTATTCTCTGAGCCTCTGTTCCCATCCGATTCGTCTGTATCTGCGAGAGGAAGACCAAGCATTAAACTCTTTGCCTACTACAATTCACCCTAGTGTACCGCGGGTACTCATCTGCTCACCTTCCATGCATCGTGTGATTGATCGTCACCAACTTTACCATTGTTTCACCTAATGACTCATCTTGCACTTAACTACTGTAAATAAACACTGTGCTTGGATTCACTTACCCTATCTCCGAGTGTGTATCCTGACACATGTCTATTTCCCTCATATTAAATATAAAACACATGTGGACTTTTCCAATGTCTGGACTCCTTTTAGCCTAGACTCCTTTATTAATGGAGTATATAAACAGACGTTTCAATATATTGGTATTAAATACATTTTCTGAGAATTTATATTTCAAGTTTTTACTGCAAATGTCGAAATGCGCGCTCTTTGGTCCATCAGTGCTTGGGTCACTGATCACATTAGAATAAAATATCTCATAATAAAATACAAAATTGACTGATTTATGAATGTACAGGTGCTGGTCATATAATTAGAATATCATCAAAAAGTTGATTTATTTCAAGAATTCAACTTAACAGGTGAAACTAATATATTATATAGACTCATTACATGCAAAGTGAGATATTTCAAGACTTTGTTATAATTTTGATGATTATGGCTTACAGCTTATGAAACCCACAAAATCAAAATCCCAGAAAATTTGAATATTACATGAAATCACACAGTAATTACACAGGAATACCATGGTCATTGAACCAGGTTTTGGTTCTTTTGGCAGTGTGGGCAGGTGCAAATCCTGCTGGGAAATGAAGGAAGCATGAAGTGCTCTGAAAATGTCCTGGTAGACGGCTGCGTTGACTCTGGATTTAATAAAGCACAGTGGACCAAAGTCCTCTTTTCTGATGAGGCAAATTTTGCATCTCACTTGGAAACCAAGGTCCCAGAGTCTGGAGGAAGAACGGAGAGGCACACAATCCAAGATGCTTGAAGTCCAGTGTGAAGTTTCCACAGTCTGTGTTGGTTTGGGGAGCCATGTCATCGGCTGGAGTTGGTCCACTGTGCTGTCCACTCAACGCAGCCGTCTACCAGGACATTTTCAGAGCACTTCCTGCTTCCTTCATTTTCCAATAAACAAAAACAACAAAAAAAACAGCTGGCTGACCCCTAGAGCGGTGTGTGGGGGGTGGGGGTTGGCGGCCGCACCCCCCGCCCCCCCTGTTCCAACGTCTATGACTGACACACACGGGTATACCTCTTCCCGTCATGGCAATCTGTCGCGCTGGTCGTTTTTGACCATTTGTTTGTCGGACGTAGCAACAGTAAATAAGGGGGGCGGGGCTCGGCGAAAGGCTAATTATACTTGCATTAGTGTTTGTCTGGTCATGTGATCTCATGTCTGACCGCTACATGTCAAATAAACCCACTTTATTTAGGGCACTCATATGATATTCTTCAGAAATATCATTCATTTCTATAGAACTGGACATTTTAATAAAGATCAAATAAACCAATCTGTTTGTGTCTCAGTTTCTTCTTGTTTCACACCGAATGTTTCTTCAATCTTCACGTCTTCACTCTCCTCTTTAATAAACGCCATCTTTATAATAGTGTTGTGTGGATCTCAGTAGAGTCAGAGAGAGAGAGAGAGTTAATGGACTTAAATCTCCTGATTAGACAAAAAAAACACTCAAATAATAATCTCACAATTATACACTGAAATTATGATTTATAGTTGGTGTTTAATTATTTATATATTATATTTAATAGATTACACTTTCATGAAAACATTTGCAGTTGGTTTGTCAAAGTTGTCATTACTCATGTTGTGTTCTTATTGCATTTACACTGTTTTAACCAGCAGATGACGTCAGTGTGTGTCATCAGTTAAATAAATTTTTTTTTTAAAAACATCCGTTTCTCTCATTACTACAACTGACCAAATTTGTGTTTACCAAATGATTCACGATATTGGGAGCAAAATTAGACGCTCCTTTTCTTTTACTCAAGTGTGGAGGCACTTTACTCACAAGAAATAACGTGCATTAACTTTAGATAAAGCATTACAATGTTACATTCAATACTAAATAATTACCTTTAGATCGCTTGCAAAAACTACAAAATACACTGAATTAGTGATCGACCGATAACCAATATGCAGAACCGATATTTATTTACTGTTATACTTCTGTTTTTGACACAATTATTACAACACAAATGAACTTAAACCATTTATTTATAACAATCACTCCCTCCTTGCATACAAAAAAAACAACAACTTTATATTTATACACAAATAAATAGAGGGGTCTGAGTCGAAAAAATAAAGTGCACTGTTACTAAGTGTCTTTATTTAAAAATAAAAGCTTTGATGAGGTAAAAAATAAAGCACAAAAAATATTTTAACATATTGGGGGGAAAAAATCTAAATTACCTGATTTTTTTTTTTTTTTTTTTGCATAGGTATTTTAGTAGTGTAACTTAATACTCTCAGTTAAGCAGAACTAGGTTGTAGTGTAGAAAACTGAGTCTTTCAGCATTCCCTGTAAACCTGCTTCGTTTGCTTTCATAAATGGTAAATAAATCAATCAAATTACAATAAAAACATTTATATTATTACATTATATAATTTATATCTAAATTATAGGCTACATATAATTTATATCTAAATTATACATATAATTTATAAGCATCAGCAGCAACAATGTTAACGTCTCGGTTACGTATGTAACCCTCGTTCCCTGAGTACAGGGAACGGAGACGTGTCGTCGGGGGAGTTCCCTGACGAATTGGGATCACGCTAGGGAGCCAACTGCCTTCGAGAGAATTAAAACGAGCCAATAGACATTGGCATGCAAGATTTGCATTCCGCGACCCGCCTACCAGCGCGGGTATAAAAGGCGGAAGTAAACATTGCGCAATGCTTTTCGCTGAGGAGCTGAACAGTGTCCAGTCCTCCGCGAAGGTACAGCAACATGGCGAAGGGACGACACGTCTCCGTTCCCTGTACTCAGGGAACGAGGGTTACATACGTAACCGAGACGTTCCCTTTCGTCCTGGGAACTCCGACGTGTCGTCGGGGGAGTTCCCTGACGAATTGGGATCCCTAATAAAACGCCACGGTGCTGGCCCCTTCCAGCGCCCGGCTAACTACCCTGCAGCAGTTTCTTGCAATAAGTTGCGGGAGTAGCACGGGAACCACACTGCTGTTCCGCATGACCCGCACAGTGGATATTGGATAACACTGGGAAAGCGTTCCCTCCTTCAGAGGAGGAACGCTGCGGAAGCCCCAGCCTGACTGAGGAAGGCCAGGAATACACATATGCACTAGCCCGAAGGAAAAGTGGACATATGGCAGTCCCAGAGGTAGTCCCAATCCAAGGGAAGTGGAGCGTACTCAACGGGACGACGAACGAGTCCGTCAAGGGGAAGACACGGCTGAACTGCACGTGGCATCATGGGTCAAGTAGAGACCACTGGAGCACCCAGTCCACTAACAACTCCCTACTAGAGGTAGCAGACCTGGCGCCGGGCGGTCCGCCGCGCCCAGCACCGAGGGGTGAAGGAGGAACTCACGAGGCTCACCGACGTAGGGCGCCAACGGAGCGAAGAACGCACGTACCCGCTGCGAGGCGGAGTGGCGTAGCAAGCCGACACGACCTATTCCCTCGACCCACTGGCCGTAGCCAGAACTCGGGAGGAAACAGGTTCCACACGAAGGCTATAGAACCTAGCGAACGTGTTCGGTGTCGCCCAGCCCGCAGCTCTACAGATGTCTGTCAGCGAGGCGCCTTGAGCCAAAGCCCAGGAAGCGGCAACACCTCTAGTAGAGTGAGCACGCAACCTGGGAGGACAAGGCTCACCCAGAGACTCATACGCTCGGGTGATAGCATCCACTAACCAGTGGGCTAACCTCTGCTTGGAGACGGCCTTCCCCTTCTGCTGGCCTCCATAACAGACAAAGAGCTGATCTGAGGTTCTGAAGCTTTGCGTTCTGTCAATGTAAACCCGCAGAGCGCGGACGGGACAGAGAAAAGCTAGGGCTGGGTCTGCCTCCTCCTGGGGCAGCGCTTGCAGGTTCACTACCTGGTCCACGAAGGGAGTGGTAGGAACCTTGGGCACATATCCGAGCCGGGGTCTCAATACAACGTGAGAAAGGCCCGGCCCGAACTCTAGGCACGATTCGTCGACCGAAAAAGCCTGCAGATCCCCGACCCTCTTGAAAGAGGCCAATGCTAACAAGAGCGCTGTCTTAATGGACAGGAAATTAAGCTCTACTGTCCGCAAAGGCTCAAAGGGAGGACTTTGAAGAGCTCTGAGTACCAGAGCCAGGTCCCAAGAGGGTACAGGGTGCAAAACACGAGGTGGATTTAACCTCCTAGCACCCTTAAGGAATCTGATGACCAGGTCGTGCTTCACCAAGGACTTACCTTCTATTGCATCGTGATGTGCGGCTATTGCGGCGACATACACTTTGAGGGTGGAGGGGGACAGCCTCCGCTCCAACCCATCTTGCAGGAAGGAAAGCACGACTCCGATCGGGCAAGTTCGGGGGTCCTCCTGACGGGAGGAACACCAATCGACGAACAGGTTCCACTTCAACGCATAGAGGCGCCTCGTAGAGGGGGCTCTAGCGGAAGTGATGGTGTCTACCACTGCCTGTGGTAGACCACCTAGAACCTCCGCGTCCCGTCCAGGGACCAGACATGGAGTTTCCAGAGGTCTGGACGCGAGTGCCATAGAGTGCCCCGTCTCTGAGAAAGAAGGTCCTTCCTCAGAGGAATCGGCCAAGGAGGGGCTGTCGCGAGGAGCATGAGTTCCGTGAACCAAGTCCTGGTGGGCCAATACGGCGCCACTAGAAGGACCTGCTCCTCGTCCTCCCTGACCTTGCACAGAGTCTGTGCAAGAAGGCTCACTGGGGGAAACGCATACTTGCGCAGGTCCCGGGGCCAGCTGTGAGCCAGGGCGTCCGTGCCGAGGGTCCCCTCGGTCAGGGAGAAAAACCACTGGCAATGGGTCGTGTCTGGAGACGCGAACAGATCTACCTGTGCGGCTCCAAAGACACTCCAAATCAGCTGGACCGCCTGGGGATGGAGTCGCCATTCTCCTGGCAGGGGAGGCAACCGTGAGAGCTCGTCTGCCACACGGTTGAGCTCCCCTGGAACGTGAACGGCACGAAGCGACCTCAGATGCTTCTGACTCCATAGGAGGAGGTGGGAGGCGAGTCGCGACATGCGACGGGAGCGTAGACCACCTTGATGGTTGATGTACGCAACGGTCGCAGTGCTGTCCGTACGGACCAGTACGTGCCTGTGTCTGAGAAACCCCTTGCTTGAGGCGACGCAGGGCTAGACGTACTGCTTGCAACTCTAGGCAGTTGATGTGCCAATGCAGTTGAGGCCCCGTCCACAGACCTGAAACTGCATGCCCTTTGTACGTGGCCCCCCACCCGGTGGCAGAGGCATCCGTGAAAACCACAGCATGCCTGGAAACCTGGACTAGGGGCACTCCGGCCCGTAGAAACGCAGGATCTGACCACGGGGAGAAGGTTTGGCGACAGTGCGGGGTCACTTTGACCCGAAACGTGCCGCTGTGCCACGCCCACCTCGGGACTCGATCGTGAAGCCAGCGCTGAAGCGGTCTCATATGTAACAGGCCGAGCGGCGTTACTGCGGCTGCGGCTGCCATATGCCCCAGGAGCCTCTGAAACTGTTTCAGTGGGACCGCTGTCCTGCCTCGAAAGGACCTGAGGCAGGAGAGCACTGACTGGACGCGTTCCTCCGTGAGGCACGCAGTCTGGGCGACCGAGTCCAGCTCCATACCGAGATAAGAGATCCTCTGCACGGGGCAGAGTTTGCTCTTGTCCCAGTTGACCTGAAGCCCCAACCGGCTGAGGTGCCGGAGCACCATGTCCCTGTGATCGCACAACACATCTCGCGAGTGAGCTAGAATGAGCCAGTCGTCGAGATAGTTGAGAATGCGAACGCCTTGTTCTCTCATGGGAACAATGGCCGCCTCCGCGACTTTCGTGAAGACACGAGGCGACAGGGCCAGCCCGAAGGGTAGGACCTTGTACTGATACGCTCGACCCTCGAAAGCAAACCGAAGAAACGGTCTGTGTCGAGGGAGAATCGAGACGTGAAAGTACGCGTCCTTCAGGTCGATCGCTGCAAACCAATCCTGGGGACGGATGCACTCGAAAATGCGCTTCTGCGTAAGCATTTTGAACGGGAGTTTGTGCAGGGCCCGATTCAAAACACGCAGGTCCAGGATAGGTCGTAACCCACCGCCTTTCTTGGGTACAATGAAGTAGGGGCTGTAAAACCCAGACCTCATCTCGGCAGGAGGGACCGGCTCGATCGCGTCCTTCGCCAGCAGGACATCGATCTCTTTCCTCAAGACAGGGGCATCCAGTGACCGCACACGGGTGAAGTGGATGCCCCTGAACTTGGGAGGCCGGCGTGCAAACTGAATTGCATAGCCGAGCCGGACGGTGCGGATGAGCCATCGGGACGGGCTCGGAAGCGCTAGCCAGGCTTCCAGATACCGTCCCAATGAACCCACCCGAACCACCGGCGTACCCGCGGAGGGGCAGCGAGGTGGAAGACAGGGACCCGGCTCCGGTGGCGCTGTAGCGACCGGGAGCGGGGTCTGGGTGCGCCCGACACCAACCTGCTTCCACCGAGGGGCAGACGGCAGAGAAGGCTCGTGGGCGTTCTGCTGCGGACTGCCCGGTGGCGAGGGGAGGGGGAGAGACGAGGAACGAGGCCCTGACTCCTCGTGTGCTGGTCTCTGCGCCTCCGAGCCCAGCCGCAGACCGGAGCGACGCAGCTGGGGCTGCGTCACTGCTATCCGCAAACTGGGAAGAGGGGAACGGGGGCGTAACCGCTCGGGGGCGGCACACGCTGCCGTCCTGGCCCTCTTGGGCGGGGGAGACTGTGTGCCCACCAGTCTCGGCCGTGGATGACCTGGATGAGGAAGAAGAAACTGCTCTTTTTTTGAAAATGTGGGTACCGCTGACCGAGTGGCCAGCGGCGGAACAGAAAGAAAACTGAAAGAAAGATTCTCCGCCCGGCCCTCCCCCGGGGGAAGGAGGAGTGCAGGGGCACCCTCCCAAAGAGCAGCATCCGGAACCTCCACCAGGTCGCCCGTCTCAGGGACGCTTCCAGCCCTTCTTTTTACGGGAAGGGGCAGGAGGCGTCTGAGCGGGTTTGGCCGCCCTCTTACGACCCGACCTCCGTCCTCCAGGGTTAGACTGCTGCCCTGAAGGAGGAGCGGCCGCCGGAGGGCGACCTCGGCGACGAGCAGCCGGAGGCTCTACGGCCACAGAGGACGGACCAGCAGCAGTCCGCCTCCTGTGCAGGACGTGCCGTATCGCCTCCGACTGCTTCTGGGCGGTGGAGAACTCTTGGGCGAAGCTCTCCACCGCGTCGCCGAAGAGGCCCCCTTGGGATATGGGGAAGTTGAGAAGTTTGTTCTTCTCTGCTTCCCGCATATCCGCAAGGGTGAGCCACAGGTGGCGCTCCTGGACCACCAAGGTGGACATCGCTCGACCCAGGGAACGTGCGGTGACTTTCGTCGCCCGGAGGGCGAGGTCCGTCGCCGCACGCAGCTCCTGCAGCAGGCCTGGGTCGAGACCACCCCCCTGCATGTCATGGAGTGCCTCGGCCTGGTGGACCTGCAGCAGCGCCATGGCATGCAGGGCGGAAGCAGCGTCTCCACACGCCATGTAGGCATCCCTGGTCAGACCAGAGGAAAACCTACAGGCGCGGGAGGGGAGTGAAGGGGCACCCCGCCAGGAGGAAGCGGTCTTAGGACACAATTGCATCGCAACCGACCACTCCACTGGGGGGATTCCCTCGTACCCGTGCGCCGCTCCGCCGTCAAGGGTGGTGAGGAAGGAGGAGCGAGGTTGTCTACGCCTGGTCGCAAGGGGGGCCAGCCAAGACTTCCTCAGCTCCTCATGCACTTCAGGGAAGAATGGTACTGGAGCAGGCCGCAGGGCAACAGCACGCCCTGCTCCGAGACACCAATCATCCAGCTGCGAAGGTTCGGGACCCGGTGGAGGGTTCCAGACGAGCCCGACATTCGCAGCTGCCCTTTCGAGCATAGCGGCCATTTCCGGATCCGGCTCAGCCGCAGCCACCACACCCGAAGGGGGTAGACCCGCTGAGTCGTCACCAGAAGACGACCGCTCTTCCTCCGATGCCGCGATCGACATCTGATCCTCAGGCGGTGCCCCAAAGGAGACAAACGGGACCGCACGAGGCGGTGCCGGAAGCTCCACCGGGACACCTGATGGCAACGAGCTACTAGAGGCGTGAGAAGCCCGTGAGGATCTTTCACCTGACGGGACGTTCTGCACGGTAACCCTCATCCGCTCACCAACAGGAATCACCGAAGTAGCCGTCTGCCGAACTGAACCGGCAGACGAACTAGATCGGGGATTCTCTGAAGGGACTCCCCCATGTTTCAGGGATCTCAGTCTTGAACGCAGCATCGCCAGAGTCATGTTCCCGCAATGAGAACATGACTCGTTCATAAACGCCGCCTCAGCGTGCCCTAAGCCCAAACACGAGAGGCAGTGTTTATGACCATCCTCCTGGGGGAGAAGTCGACCGCATCCAGAAACACACGGGTGAAACGACATCCTGAAAAGGACGCGAAACGCCCGTGTTGCTCTTTTAGATAGAATGAAAATGCTCTTTTATGTGCCGAGGCACAAAGGGACCACCGCGGCAGACACAGCGGGGAAACTGCAAGCCCGTGTGCTGCACTCACCAACCAATACCAGCCGTTAAAACAGCTCTTGTTTGAATAGAGAGAAACGGCCGGCAACGGGAAGCGATGGCCACTTGAAGCGCCGTCACACCAGCAGCAGAGGATTCCTTTCGATCCAAAGAAGACTCGTTTTCTTTCTCAATATTTCCTCGGAATACAGCAGCTCAGAGAGACACTGAATGGCTCCGAAGCAAAAAGCATTGCGCAATGTTTACTTCCGCCTTTTATACCCGCGCTGGTAGGCGGGTCGCGGAATGCAAATCTTGCATGCCAATGTCTATTGGCTCGTTTTAATTCTCTCGAAGGCAGTTGGCTCCCTAGCGTGATCCCAATTCGTCAGGGAACTCCCCCGACGACACGTCGGAGTTCCCAGGACGAAAGGGAACAATAGGCAAAATAAATGTTAAAAGTCTAATGCTTTCATATGGAGAAAATAATTGACAGGGGAGTCATATTCACATCACCTTTGCAGAAATGTAATTCATTTTAAACAGTTTTAGAAGATTTATGTGCCGTTTAATAGGTTTAAACCGGGCATACACCAAAGGATTTTCACATCTTACTGGAGTCTCGGCGCGCTCCCGTCGTCTCGATCGTTAAATGTGAGGTGATAATCTGCAGTCGGCGACCCGATTTATGCCAGTCTTTCTCTAGTCTTTCATATCAAACATGTTTGATATTATCGCAAGTCTTTAGTCTGAGACTAAAAACTGTGAACCCAAGTCTTTAGATGTGAGCTGATAATCTTATAAAGTCTTTTCTAAATCTTTTCAAAGTCTTTAGGTGTACAGAAAGCATTAGAGTGAGGAATAATTCACTGGGTAACATTAATTCACTGAATAATATTAGCTGGAATATAACATTGTCAGGAAAGTAACAAACAAAACAGCATATACATCATTGCATTTTCCAACTAGTATGTTATTAATTATTAATAATATTTTTGTAGGTCTAGATCATGAAATGCTTTCTGACAAAGTGCTGTTTATCTATGCATTTACACAGAAATATAATAGTGTGTTCACACCGAACACGAATTTAATTATTTGCACGAGTAGATTACATACAAAGATTTAATTATTTGCGCCAGTAGATTACTGTCACGGATTCAATCATCAATGACACCACTCCTTCAATCTCAACTCAGCGCACCTGGTCTCGCTCATCATCCCCGGAATTCTAAATCGCTCCCACCTGCTCTTCATCATTACTCACCTTGATGCACACCGTTCATAAGCTTCAGTCTCCTCTCATTCAGCGTCCGGTCTCGTCTTTCCGTTACCCGTGACTCACTGGTTCTTTGTGTTCATTGCCTGGTTCCAGTTATTGCCTGACTTCAAGTGGTTTCTTCACAATTCTAACGTCCTGTTTATATCTCCTCTGCAGCGTCCGTGAAGTGGGTTTCCTGATACTCACGATCACCTTCCTGTGTTTCACCTGCACTGATCTCCGGCAGTTCAAGTATCCTTCCGTAAGATCCAGCTGATTCCAGTCAAGCTCTTTCTGTTTTACTCCTGTTCACGGATCTTCTGAGACTTTGGAATTCCCTGTGTCATCACGAGCCTTCAAGTATTATGAAGTTGCTTATGCTTGTTTAAATAAACAGGACATGACGGATTAGGCCTATGCTACGTGACTCCATGAGTTCGTCTCAATTTTTTAGAACCAAGCTGCATAAATAAACTAGATAAGGGATTTATGTCTCAAATCTCATTTCTGCATGTCTGTTATGTTAAATAAAGTTGAATAATTATAGCAAAGCAAGTAGAACATAATACTTTACCTGTGCACAGAGTTGTTGTTGACTGATCTCCTCAGACGCAGCTGCAATGGCGCAATTTTCAAAACGGCCACAAGATGGCGCCGTTTATCGGCGAATCCGATATTACAAAACCGATACCCGATTATGGGAAAATGCTTAAATATCGATACATCGGTCGATCACTACACTGAATGGTTTGCATCTATTTAAACGGTTTAAAACACTAACCTTTCTTCAGCCAAATCACAACAGTTGCAGGAGCGCGGCGCAGCCATATGATGTCACTTCGCCGCACCATAATAAAAGTCCTCTTCACACGCTAAAATGTGCATGAAAATTATAAAAAACACATATAAATAATAAAACATACCAGAAGTATTCAGAGTAATAAAAACATTTAAATACATGTCTAATTGTGTGCTGAAAATAACTGCTTATGAAAGTGTTTGTAACGCATCTAATATTTGAGATTCTGTCTAAGTCATGAGATTGGCAATTTATTTTTTAATTATTATCGGGGGTTTTTCACAAGCAATTTTGTTATTTTTGTTTGATGCATTTTCTAGGGCCATAGCAAAAACTATTACTGTCACACAAAAAAAGTTTGTCTATAAATTAAACCATTATTAGGGCCACAGGATTATTCAAAAACAAATGAATGAATTCTAAATGTATATAATTGCAATTGTCTTCTATCCACAATAGCATGCACAATACAGGTAGATGTGTAACATGATCTGACCTCCATTTAGGGGTTTTATTGCAGTACATTTTCATCAATCTTTTCTCAAGGTCAGTATGCTCTTTCCAGTCTTTTGGAGTGACTAGTGTTGCTTCAGACAGACATATATCTAAACATCTGCTTTCACATTGCTTTGTAGGGGTAAAGAGAAATATCTGACCATTTTGAGCCCTAAACAAACTCAGCCTAATGTCAAAATCACAAAAAAAAAAAAAAAAAAAAAAAACTTTTTTAATGACAAATGGAGGTTATTACAAATATACAACATTCAGACAAATAGAAAGCTATTGGTGTTTCAGTGTGACAGCATCAAACACTCTGACACAGCCTTAAAGGGTTAGTTCACCCAAAAATGAAAATTCTGTCAGTATTTACTCACCCTCATGTTGTTCCAACCCCGTAAGACCTTCGTTCATCTTCGGAACACGAATTAAGATATTTTTGATGAAATCTGAGAGCTGGATCACTCCTCCATACTCCTCCATAGGCTTCTTGAGGGATTGAACTTGCAGGCCCCGAAAAGTTATTACAGACATCGTTAAAATAGTCCAAGTGACTACAGTGGCTCAATCTTAAGTTTATCAAACGACGAGAATACTTTTTGTGCGCAAAAAAACAAAAATAACGACTTTATTTCAACTATTAATTTCCTTCTCTGTGGGCCTCGAGTCAGTTCACTAGTATAAAAGCGTAGAGCTTCTGTTGTTGTACGTCACACGCATCCCACACATGACCAGCGTCGGCCAATAGTGAGCCTACGTGTGACGTAGCACTACGCTATCACACTACGCTAACTGACTCGAGGCCCACAGAGAAGGAAATGCCTATGTCTGCAATGCAGTTGTGAGAAGGTGTTTGAGTGTATGTTACTCAGTTTATCTGTAAACAATCTTATGTTATGAATCTTACAAATTCACCTTCATCACAGTGTAACTGATAGTAACGGCAAACGTGTATCAATGAAGCTATTTATAGCTTTGCCTTATATTGAGTTTGATTCCGTTACGAGCTAGTAAAATATTTTAAACTTTACCAGTATCGATATGCGAGCTTGATAGTGAGTACTAACAGCCATGTTAATTGTTTATATTCATACTGATAAAGTTAGTTATTTTATTACTTATGATTCTGACATGATGTCACTACATCTGGTAAAGCTGGTAAACACGTCCGACTCTTCCAGCTGAGTGAACGGCCGGGATCGCGCGTTCATTTGTTTTGGGGGCGTGGCTTTGGAAGGAGCCGAGAAGGGAGGGGGTGGGAGTTAATGGAATAATGAGCTGTGTTTATTGCAGTCCTGAGAGGACTACAGACACTCGATTTTTATAATTTCTTTTCCAGAGTACTTACATTTTAATTATGCATTGATATATAAAGACAGTTTAAACAAATTTGGACAAAAAGTGTTTTTGTGGATTTCTACCTACAATAGCTTTAATGTAAGGTTTGTTTCATTTTAATGTAATATTTTGTTAATGTATAGTTGTCCACAAGACTATGGAACACTTAATAATGTATATTTGTAACATTTTGTTTCTGTAACAGTAAGTAAATTAAGATTTTTATTTTTTTCCGTGAACTATCCCTTTAAACGCATGCTTGAGTGTGCAATCTTTCTTTTAGGCTACGTTTATACGATATCAATATGCTTAAAACTGAGAAGTTTTTCCGCGTAGAGACCATTGTCAAAACAATCCCCATTCACACGGATCTGCAAAAACAAAACAAAAAACCTGTTTTCTGTTGCCAGGCCATTAGATGGCGATGAAACACTATAGATGTGAACACTTACAGTTTTTTACAATCGCTATGACAATTTTTTCAGTACTTTTAACAAATTTCCTAAACTCTTAACACAGTTAGCAGTACATCCGTCTGTGTAAGCTATACTATTAACACATTTCTTGTTGCTTTAACACAAAATGCATACAATTAACACAAATTTAAAATGCTTGAACTTCTTTTACACACAAGCTCAAACAAGACCAAAACAATGGATTTTTACTGGCAAATTTACCAATGCTTTAAAGGGATAGTTCACCCAAAAATCAAAATTCTGTCAGTATTTACTCTCCCTCATGTTGTTCCAACCCCGTAAGACCTTTGTTCATCTTCGGAACACGAATTAAGATATTTTTGATGAAATCTGAGAGCTGGATCACTCCTCCATACTCCTCCATAGGCTTCAAAAGGATTGAAACTTGACGGCCTCGAAAAGTTATTAAAGACATCTTTAAAATAGTCCAAGTGACTACAGTGGCTCAATCTTAAGTTTATCAAGCGACGAGAATACTTTTTGTGCGCAAAAACAAACAAAAATAAGGACTTTATTTCAACTATACATTTCCTTCTCTGTTGGCCTCTAGTCAGTTAACTTAGTGTAATAGCGTAGAGCTACGTCACACGTAGGCTCACTATTGGCCGACGCTGGTCATGTGTGTGATGCGTGTGACGTACAACAACAGAAGCTCTACGCTAGAGACCTGCGCGGGACTGTTTTCTTCATCCCGCTCCCGCCGAATTTCTGACCATTACCGCCCGCTCCCGCAACGTATGTGTTACACTCCCACCCGCTCCCGCAATATGTATGTCCACTCCCGCCCGCACCCGCAAAACTCTGAAAATTTATTCCTGCACAATAATAGAGATGCATTGATTTTGTCTTCTCCCGTCCCGCAGGAAAAAACACGTATTTGTATTGGTATTATTAAAGAGCTTCATGGGGTTGTTTGTTTCGTTTCCCTGGCCTGCATCTGACGCACTGATCATTAAAAGATAGTCGTATCTTAGGATCAAATACAATCATGTATTTGTATTTATTTAAATCTATTTATCTAAATGTATTTTTATTTAATTGATTTTTTTATTTAAATGTATTTATTTATTTTTTATTTATTTGCTGTTTTTCTAGCTATTCTTTTACATCTTCTAATACATTTAGATAAATAGATTTAAATAAATAGCCTACATACAAATACATGATTGCAGATCTTTTGAGGGTCCCTCTTCAACTTCTTTCTTAAATGAATGAGCCGTCGTTTTCTGGGAAAATCTCAACAACAGTGAAGTTAATGCAGGCGTACCACTGTCTACATCTTTCTACAATAATTTACAGTTTTTTACAATCGCTATGACAGTTTTTTCAATACATTTAACAAGTTTCCTAAACTCTTAACGCACCAACACACCTAAAACACACAATTGGCAAAACGGTTAATTTCATGCTCAAAATCACACATTGTAAACTAAACTACAAAACTAATTTTCAAAATACAATAATACACTAACACAATACACTATGTCTAACAAAACACTGCAAACATGTTTCAAAATCAAATAATTATTCAAAACACTAACACATGTTCTCTTCCAACAGGAACATTTAGTCAATCATAACACAATGACAAAAAAACACTATCATCAGCTGGAATTACAGAAACTGCATTATTTTATGTGTCAGGTCTGCCCTTATACAATAGACAGTATATTGTATTGATCATAGATTGTGTTTTGCACTGTAGTTTCTTTTGATGCCTCTCTACATTTTTGTTTTGTTGGGTTTAGTAAATGCATGCATTTTGTTTCTTTTGCTGCAGAAATTCAATACAAAAAATTAATGACCATCTCAGAGTAGCTTTATAGAATGTACAGTTAATGAAAAAAGAAGACAGAGAAAGAATTGCTGCAGTAAAGACTTTATTTGCAAAAGGACATTGCTGCAAGATATACAAACAAGATATACAAACAAGAAAAAGCACTGGAATAATAATTAAAAAAACAAAGTAATCTTCTAATCTGCCCGGTCTTCTGCATTTGGCCACATATTCTCATCCACATCACACCTGATATCTTCTCTGGCAAGGCATTGTGGGAAGAATCTTTTGGCATGCCGTATCCACCCCTGGAAGTGTTAAGCTGTGATGTCTTGGCATGCAGCATCCATTGCATCCAGGAGGGACATTTGGTCCTGTGGATGATGGTCAAAAACCTTCCATATCCAGGATGAGAAAAACTCCTCAATGGGGTTGAGGAAAGGGAAGTAAGGAGCAAGGAAAAGGGACATCATCCTAGGATGGGCGTCAAACCATGCTGTGACTGTACGGGAATGGTGGAATGCCACATTGTCCCATGTGATCACGTATATTGGCAAGTGGTCTCTCACCTGTCCCCTTTCTACCTCTGGCACAAGTCTTTCGTGCAGGTCTTATTTCATTAGTTACCCTAGCTCTGGCCCTTCTTTGAGTGCCACCACGCATACTAACTCCTCTCCCTCGCCCTTGTCCTTGTCCCACTCCTCTCCCTTGCCCTTGTCCTTGTCCCACTCCTCTCCCTTGCCCTTGTCCCTGTCCTCGTCCCACTCCTCTCCCTTGCCCTTGTCCTTGTCCCATTCCTCTCCCTTGCCCTTGCCCCACTCCTCTCCCTTGCCCTTGTCCTTGTCCCACTCCTCTCCCTTGTCCTTGTCCCACTCCTCTCCCTTGTCCTGGTACACGTCTTCCTCTACCTAGTGCAGACATTTTTCTTTCTTTCTTTTGTTGCTCTATATTGTTTCCTTTCCACAAAAGATCAGCCCAAAGGTCCTCTTTTATACCATATGGTCATGCGATTGAAAGAACCTCAACACCTGAGTGTGTTTCCTAGATGGAAATCAGTTGTGATTTATATATATATATATATATATATATATATATATATGCATAATTCAATCAACTGTTTCTCAGTAACAATAGAATAAAATACAGGGGATATATTTGTGTTTCAATTCACAATATAAACAGCTGTTTACCTTGACTTTAGCCTGTAAGGTTAGGTTTAGAACATGGTGTTATCTGTTCTGACATACAGTGTTAAAGCATTGGTAAATTTGGCAGTAAAAATCCATTGTTTTGGTCTTGTTTGAGCTTGTGTGTAAAAGAAGTTCAAGCATATTAAATTTGTGTTAATTGTATGCATTTTGTGTTAAAGCAACAAGAAATGTGTTAATAGTATAGCTTACACAGACGGATGTAGTGCTAACTGTGTTAAGAGTTTTGGAAAATTGTTAAAAGTATTGAAAAATCTGTCATAGCAATCGTAAAAAACTGTAAATAATGAAAAGGACAGGTAAAAACACACTGTTGTGGACCTATCACAGCAAATATGATGCCGCACAAAGCAAAACAACACCCCGAGAGGGAAACAAATATAGCCTACCACAAGAAAATACGGTATACAAAACATTCAAAAACATCGCTGTAATTGACAAGTCGGAATCCGTGATAATACATCAATTGTCAATGTCAAAATATATATATTCCTATATACATTTGTCACAATGAACAAAGTCCAGTTCCTTTCCATCTTTGTCACAAACAATTGAGAGACTTGTCCAAATGTCAGACTTGCCTTGCTTACGTTTTGTGCTGTAAATACCTCGTTTGAGGTTCTTTTCCACGTCATTTAATGACATCTCATTCTCCACTAGGCTACCTCCCGATCCCGCAGGGTTTTTTTTAGCCGCCCATTCCCGCCCGCAGCAAAGTTCAAACCACCCGCTCCCGCGAGATTTGCGTTGGGTCCCGTGGGACCCGGCGGGACTCAATCCCAATGCAGCCCTCTACTCTACGCTTTTACACTAGTGAACTGACTCGAGGCCCACAGAGAAGGACATGAATAGTTGAAATAAAGTCGTTATTTTTGTTTTTTTGCGCACAAAAAGTATTCTCGTTGTTTGATAAACTTAAGATTGAGCAACTGTAGTAACTTGGACTATTTTAACGATGTCTGTAATAACTTTTCGGGGCCTGCAAGTTCAATCCCTCAAGAAGCCTATGGAGGAGTATGGAGGAGTGATCCAGCTCTCAGATTTCATCAAAAATATCTTAATTCGTGTTCCGAAGATGAACGAAGGTCTTACGGGGTTGGAACAACATGAGGGTGAGTAAATACTGACAGAATTTTCATTTTTGGGTGAACTATCCCTTTAACACTGTGTGTATGAACAGAAAACACCATGTTAACCATAAACCTAACCGTACAGCCTAAAGTCAAGTAAACAGCTGTTTATACACAAATATATCCCCTGTGTTTTATTCTATTGCTACTGAGAAACAGCTGATTGAATTATGCAAATATATACATTTATTTTTATTTATTATTACAGTTTTTTACAATCGCTGACAATTTTTTCAATACTTTTAACAAATTTCCTAAACTCTTAACACAGTTAGCACTACATCCGTCTGTGTAAGCTATACTATTAACACGTTTCTTGTTGCTTCAACACAAAATGCATACAATTAGCACAAATTTAAAATGCTTGAACTTCTTTTAACACACAAGCTCAAACAAAACCCAAACAATGGATTTTTACTGGCAAATTTACCAATGCTTTAACACTGTATGTCAGAACAGAAAACGTATCGGTTACCTAACGTAACCTCGGTTCCCTTTCGTTGTCACTACCGAGTTACGTCGGATGACGACGAATGGGGTTTCGCTTAGAAAGCCTGTCAGCTTCGAGTATTACAAAACGAGCCAATGGCAAAGAAATGCCATGGGTCTGTGGAATTTGCATGACGTAACTCCGCCCCACCTCGTGGGTATAAAAGGAGGAAGTCCGGCAACATGCAGATATGTTTTTCGCTTCGGAGCCAAGTTTATTCTTCTCCTCCACAAGCCATCTCTGAATTGTCAGCTCTACAAACGAATACCTCGAGTGTTGTGTGACGGGCGATCTCCG